>JAJOZX010001779.1:305000-412500 GCA_023014485.1 Bathynomus jamesi
CTTTTCCCTGTGGTTGTTTGCTTATTAATAAGATCACGTGTTATTCTGTGATTTTACTGCATATATATATTAATATATATATATATTATAATATATATATATATATATATATATATATATTATATATATTTATATATATATATATATATATATATATATTATATTATATATATATATATTTATATATATATATATATATAATATATAATCCTATTTCGTTATATTTATTTCACCATTCGCTCGGTTAGATTTATCAAATAAAATGCAATAAAATAAGTCCATTATTTCTATATAAGCATGTTGGCTAGCTTTTCTAATCATTATTTATGCGCTCTAACATCTCATATTTTCCGGATGAATTGAGATTCGAAAGTTTTCTTTTTTAGTTTAAATAAATATTCAGAGTGTTTCTTATTACTTGTATATAAACATTGTTTTAACAAACGGAAATAAATAAAATATAATTTATTTACTGTACAAGATTCACCTCCAATATAGAGATTTCAACGCTCATGAGTTATCTTATTCGTTTATTTCTCTTTTCTGTTTATTTTTCTTCCTATCTAAAAGAACAAATGAGTATAAAATAAGACAGACATACTATATATATATATAACGCCATAAGTCACCTAATCTTCCTTCCTGAGAATGTCATTTAGACAATAAATTTATTATGCAAAGAAGTTTTGAAGGACATTCATTTTCTTTTTTTTAATTTTTATATAAATATTCAATACAAATCTTATGTTGCTTTCCACATGAGCACGAAAATTATAAGAAATTTATAATTAACTAGCTCATTTCATATTTTGTAGATGCTTCTAGAAATTTCAACTGTTACGGTACGGAAAAAAGTAGGATTTAAAATCCTTATGACTAAGAACTGCGAGTAAAGTAAAGCAGAATTTTTATTGCATGAAGGATGGATCAGGTAGGAAATAATGTATTAAGTTGAAGTTATTAATAACTTTAAATTTATAAAAAGCTTTCCGTATCGAGTTTTACATTGTTACACATTATTGTGGAATAAAAAGAGAAGTTGATTTTTAAAATTTTTTATATAGAGAGGATTGACAAAAGTAAATGAATGTAATTTATTTACTAATTATTATTATTATTATAAATAGCCTAAATGTGAAAAAAGTTTTAAAATTACTAATTAGAATTGAGAGAAATTTTAATAGGGGTGATTGAAATGGTTTCATTAAGATTGAAAATCTTTTGTACAAATTAAAGTTTGCTTTTCTTTTTAAATTTTTAAATAATTATTCGTTATGATTGTAGAATCTTTTTTCTTTTAAATGTACAATTGGATTAAATGGTAATTGAAGTCTGTTTTTCGATTTTGAAACGTGGATGATATCATTTAGTTGAATATTCATACGGTATGTCACGGTTTACCTTTCTCATTAAGCAAAGGTCGATATTAAATGATTGTCTTTCTTCAAATTTCCCTCTCTCTGAATATATATATATATATATATATATATATATATATATATGAAAATTATTTCACGAAAGTAACACGTGAAAAATATTTATGATGAATAAAACCACGAAGGAAAGGAAACACAGAATGGTGCTCAAGTGCTTTCGTCTAATGACGAGGATGTCATTAGACGAAAGCACTTGAGCACCATTCTGTGTTTCCTCTCCTTCGTGGTTTTATTCATCATATATATATATATATACAAAGGTGGGCACCCGGGCCTCAAAAAGGACCGACGGTCCAGGTCCCGGTCCTTGCCTCAAACTGGACCGACGGTCCCGGTCACGGTCCTTTCTGAAGATAGGACCTAGGAACGACTCGTTCCTCGGTCCTTATATATAATATAAGTGAAAAATTTGATTAAAATGAAAAATGAAATTAAAGACACCGGAAATCTTTAATTTTATTAACGTAAATTATAATTAATACAATACATAAATGATGAAAAAAAGTTATTAAGTTAAATCCTTAAGTTAAGTTAAGTTAAGTTAAGTCCTTCCACGAATCGGAGTCGACGACGTCGAGAGGCAACATGTTGCCCACAAATAAGGTGATCAACTAATTAAAAAGAAAAAAAAATTTGTTACGTTTCATCATAACTGACTGACATTTGAGTGTAATTTAATGATTATAAATACTTCTAGACAAAGTTGTAAGATTTTTAATTGAATTTACTGACCTTCTCTACAAAGAGAGCCTTGGTGACTCTGGACGGTCCAGCCATGGCCTCCCGTATAGTCGGCTGAACCATGGTCCTCTGCCTCTTGTCGTCGGGGCGCTCCTGAGGGTCTCCTCGCCGCTTCTTCTTTTTCTGGAGCTCCACCCCGTCCTTGATGCACGGGTCGAACTGGTTCTGGACGTGAGGGTGGCGCCTGGAGACATGTCGCTTGAGGTTGTTTTGGCTCTTGTTGCTTGTCGAGAGGATGTTCTTGTTCGGCAGGCACAGCAAGCACTTGTACTCCAGGTTCTGCTCACCCTTGGGGCCCAGGTATTCAAAGTAATTGTCCAGGTACGGCCAGGGATTGCCGGGTTCAGTTCTTCCGCTAGGAGCTCCAGTTGCTTGACTTGAAGTTGAAGCACTAACATCAGTAGATTCTTCGTATCCTCCAGGTGTTGAAACAAGTTTCAGTTCAGTCTCAGTCTCTTTCTGAGTCCTCTGGAGGAAACGATCCATCTTCTTTAGAACTTCAAATAATCACTAAACACACTAAAATCACTAAAAAAGACCGTCCGGACCGTACCGTCCGGAATTGCTTAAAAATGGACCGTCGCTCCTCATTTCGGTCCTCACTGAGAAAAGGACCGACTTTCCCGCTCACGGTCCTTAAAAAGGACCGAGTTCCTGGAGTTCGGTCCTTTTGGAACTCGGTCCTGCCCACCTTTGTATATATATATATATATGTGATACACGAGCCATATAAGTTCTCTATAACGCACAACGTTCTCTCTGCGACCTCTAGACGACTTTATTATACCGAACCATATAAGTTCTCTATAACTCCTACAACGTCTCCGCGACCTCTAGATGACTTCCCGTACAAGATCGCGACAACCCAAATGAAGCTGGCGCTGATGGTACCACTCTCCCACACACGCGTGGCAATTTCTGGTTACTGGATATTCGCCTTTGTGTGCCTTGGACTCTGACCTCTGACGTAAGAACGAGGATAACTTGGGCATATAAAAGAAGGAATGCGAGGAAGAGAAGACAGAATCTAACTTGCGCTCCGTCAGTAGAGAGAAATAGTAGTGGGTTCCGTTTAAGCTGTTCTCCGAGTGAAGACCGGAGGGAATTTGCTTTGCTCGTTAAAGACTAAATTTTGAGAGAATCAGTGAGTTTGAGTATTGAGTTTGTGAGGTAATTGAGGGCCATTACTCTTAACTAACAGAGAGAGAAGTAGTGTACTGGCAGTACTTAATCTTCAGTTGATTAATTTTTTCTTTAAGTCTTAATTAAACTACAATTGAACTTAATTGCATTACATTTCATGAATTTTTATTGAACTTGTAACTATCAAATGTGTCTTCATTCACTGATTAAAAGCTACTACAACCGATAATTTCATTATCAATTACTCACTTAGAATCGAGGGTTCAAATCACGAGGGAATACAGAATTCATGCCCCACGTCGGAGTGGTTTGAATATAAAGTTCTGCAATGAAGGTAATGAGTTCCTTTCAGATTTTAGGTGGTATGACTCTATAGTCTATAGAATAATCTATGATTTATTGTAAATTGTCATTCTAAAAGTCGTTCGATATTTAAATCAAACTCTGAAAGTTGCTTTCAGATTTTACATATAATTATCATTTTTAACAACGATTGCGAAATAAAATGAATAACATTCAAATAACAGTGGTTAATTGAAAAGTCTGATATTACTATACTTTTAAGGGTACCAGGTATCTCCAGGCAATTAGAAGGGTGTACATTGATCGTTTCAATGGCGATTCGTTGCAAGTAGCAGCCAGGATCGCCTCGCCTAAAACATCGGATGCGCGGTTCAGTTTTCCTACTCATTCATCTCTACAGTAAAATTTGTACTGTTATTTTTGTTTTCTGTGAATAATTTACAGATGATGCCTTGAAAAGAGGAAGCAAAATTATACAGGTGCAATGAGTTCACCCTGAACTTTATATAATGGGTAGATGTCGTTACGACTTAGAAGAATATTTCAACTGTCACTATGCAATGTGAAGAAGTGATCACGAATGAAAAGCCCGGGTCGGTAAGAATAAACACTCGATTGGAAAGGAGTGTTTATAAACTTGTATTTGATGTTTTGTCTAACGAAAGCCTCTTTGTGTGTGCTTTTGATTGAATTCGTTTAAAGATAATTCACCATCCGAAAGTAAAGCGGGAACAAGAATAGTATTGAACGAAATGAAGACCAATTACATCGAGTATAGGACTCCCTACAACTTGACCGGTGAAACAATGTTAATTTGTATTTACTGCGTAGTGCAAAGCAATAATGATGTACCTGTAGACTCGTTTATGTTCGAGTTTAGTGTTTTGCGCGGTGGAACCTAAAGTATTTTGATGAATTTTCAATATATTTAATTATTTAATATAATTGTGTGTTTGTGTATTTCGCCTGAACTATTATTTTGATGATTATACTCCATCGTTTTGTATTTCTTATATTATTTTTTTTATTTTATTTTTGATGATATACATATATGTTCTTCGTTCGTATTTCTTATACTATTATTATTTTTTATTTATTTTTTGATCATATATATTCCATCGTTTGATTATATATTTATTTCCTACATATTTCTGATTCCAATAATTCGTCTAAATAAACAGAATGATATAATGGTGTTTTATTTAATTCGGTTTAATTGTATTTCTTTTATTGTTAATATTGGGATTCGTTTAAATAATTAGTTCTCTTGCTGAACAAAATTAAGGAGAAAGTTACTCTTGCCTTTAATAAATGGGTAGTTAAATTAAATGGCGGTATCTGGTAACCCCTCTACGTATAAATAAAAACATTATTTGGCAACTCATCTAAATAAAAAATTTAAATAAATGGTGGCATCTGCCAACTCTTCTTTTATAAATAAAAACATTATTTGGCAACTCATGTAAATAAAATAAATGGTGAGATTTAGCAACTCAACCTAATAAGGTATACCTGAACAATTAAAAAATATTATTTGGCAACTCTTCTATATAAAAATTAAAATAAATGGTAGTGTCTGGTAACTGCTTCCATATATAAATAAGTGGTATCTGGCAACTCAGGACCCTCTATATAACAGCTGCTTGGCTCCTGGATGTTCTTAATGCGTCTGGCTCCAGGCAGGCAAACACCTCCTTCCTTCTTAGGTTAAGGCTTAGGTTAGGTTTCCCTTTGAGAGGGAGGACATCCTACCTTCTCCCCCAGAGACCTCCTCCTTCTCCTTTCTCTTCCTCTCTCAGGTTAAGGCTACCCCTTTGGGGGAGGTCATCCTCCCTTCTCCCCCCGAAGCTCCCTCCCCTCTCCCCCTTGGCAGCATTGAGTTGTTGCATAACCCTACCCCCCGTTGCAGTGTTGATGTTGCATAAACCTCGCAACATTGATGTTGCATACCCCCTTCGTTGTATAACCCCTCCCCCTTTGTTGCATAACCATTTGCAACATCTTGCAACATTCGTCAACATTTGTTATTGCATTGCAACATTCCTGCACTCTCCCATTTTGCGCCCATTCTACTCCAGTCAACGGATATAATCGTCTGTATGCGATGTTATCCGAAGAGCGTGAAACCGCCAAGTGCTTATCGCAAATTATACCGAAAATGGGATGACTCATATAGGATTATGAAAAACCTCGGAAAAAAATCGTTATGAAATCCTCGACCACCGGGATCATTCCAAACTAAAGATCATTGACACTGATAACACTGTGTAACACTGATTCTGTTTATATAGAATTTTTTATGTTTTTATATGCATTTGTGGGCGCTGACTCCAAATCTGGCCTTGGTTTGTGTATATCATCAATGGTTTCAGAGGTAATCCATTTTTCATGTTTTACCAGTATAATGTTATTATGGGCGCAGCAATATCAGAATAATCAGGAAATGTTGAGAATAATCCGGATGTTCGTTGACAGTTTCTTGCTCTAGAAATTGCCCGAAACTTCCACTGTGCTATATAAAGAAGAGCGCAGAGTCTGAGAAGTCAGTAAGTGTGAGCACACAAAGAAAGCATGTTGTTTGTCTGATGGTTACCAGCACTGAGGTACTGTGTTTCTGTCCTTCTCTGCGCTGACGATTTGAGTGTTATCGATCCTTTTTTATTGCGAACATTATTTCAGTGTTGTGAATACATCTTTTTTCTGGAATCTGTAATCTGTTGCAGATTTAATAACCCTTCTCTCTACATCTGCAGGTTATGATTAATGTAGTACAGTTTGGTAAGAGAATGGCAACTAGAGCTTGTAAACACTCGCCGGATATATTCTGCTACGTTTGTGGGTATTACATAGGCCCCAAGCAAGTATCGCACAAGATTGTGAAAGGCGCCAAGTTCTGGATCGCGTATCGGCTCCATTTTGGTATGCCTATGGGTGACCAAGATAAGCCCTGGGCACCCCATGTGATCTGTGGAAGCTGCCGCTCCACACTTGAAGGGTGGCTGCGGGGAGTACGCAAGAATGCCCTTTGCGGTACCCAGAATATGGAGAGAACCAAAGAGCCACCACGACGATTGCTACTACTGCATGGTAGATGTTTCTAAGTACAGGAAAGTTAAAGGAAGGCAGACTCTTCAGTATCCAAGCATAGCGTCGTCCATAGCTCCTGTACCTCATGGCGAAGGTCTTCCAATACCACGTCCACCAGAACGGGTATCTATCCATTACTTTACCTTCTGTATTTACAGACTGTGGGTCATTATGTGTCGATTTTTCTTAGTGCTGATGCTCTTCTACACATATAGCTATGCCTATATTTTGTTTCTTTGCTTTGCAGGTTGAAAATGAGGATGCAGCTAGCTCATCTGAGATGTCGGCTGGTGAGGACAGTCATGATGAAGAATATACAGTAACTTTCAGTACAAACCCTCACTTTCCAAATCAGAGGGAATTGGACGACTTAATTAGAGATTTGGTTCTGACGAAATCAGGGTCTGAGCTTCTGACCTCCAGACTCAAAGAGTGGAATTTGCTTGGAGAAGACTGCAAGAGCACTGTATACCGAAAGCGGCATGAAGAGTTTGCAAGGTTCTACGATGTCAATGGCTCTCTCTGTTATTGCAGCGAGGTTAATGGTCTATTCACAGCTATTGGGTTAACGCATATACCCTCAGAGTGGCGCCTGTTTATTGACAGTTCAACTCGGAGTTTAAAAGCTGTTCTACTCCACAATGGGAACAAATATCCATCTATACCAGTTGCACATTCTGTTCAAATGAAAGAGGACTATGAAAATGTCAAACAACTGCTCACTCAAATCAGGTATGAACAATATAACTGGGACGTGTGTGGCGATTTCAAAATGATTGGTTTCCTGTTAGGTTTACAAGGAAGGTTTACTAAATATTCATGTTTTCTTTGCCTGTGGGATAGCAGGGCTTCAACTGAGCACTATAAAACAGTTCAGTGGCGTCCACGTGAAGGACTGCAACCAGGAAAGTACAATGTACTCAGGGAACCTCTTGTGAAGCCTGACATAGTTCTGCTCCCACTTCTCCATATTAAGTTGGGTCTAATTAAGCAGTTTGTAACTGCGTTAGATTTTGGAGGGGAAGTTTTCCAGCAGATTCGGGTCATGTTCCCTAAACTCTCTGAGGCCAAAGTCAAGGCTGGCATCTTTGTAGGACCACAAGTCAAGGTGCTGTTGAATTCAAAAAACCTTGTAGCCAAGATGACTCCAATTTGAAAAAAAGGCTTGGTGTGCTTTCCGTGATGTGGTTCGTGGGTTTTTAGGCAACCATAAAGCACCAAATTACTATAAGGAGTTAGTGTCACACTTGATTAAATGCTATGGCAAAATGGGGGTGCCGTATGTTTTTAAAATTACACTATCTGCATTCACATCTAGACTTTTTTCGTGATAACCTGGGCGATGTGAGTGAAGAACATGGCGAAAGATTCCATCAAGATATTCAAACGATGGAGAAAAGACACCAGGGCCATTGGGATGCTTCCATGATGGGAGACTACGTATGGTCGCTGATCAGAAAGGATAAGAATGTTCATACGGGGAAGTCGCGTTCTTCAGTGCATTTTTAAGAAACGCACACTGCATAACGAGGCTTGTTATTCTCTTATCGGTTCTCCTCATGATATTTATTATATCCTTTGCCCCATTTTGGGTTTGTCAAACAATTTTGGCTCAATAAACATTAATTTCCAATAGTGTTTTTATTTTCAGAAAATATTAATGTTAGCCTTCTTTATATACTTTGCCATATGAAAAGTGTAATAACCTATATTTTTGAAACGGTTGATGATAGAGCAAAACCAATATCATTTTTGGAATCAGCACCCCGAAATCATTAAGAAACGACAGAAAAATCACAATAAACAGAAAAATTTTCAAATTTTGTTACCCAGTGTAATTTGAAGATAGCTGCCGAACAACACCTTCCAAAAACACAGCTGCCAGGCGTTCGAGCCGCCTATCCTTCGAAAGGTCAAGGCATTAACAAATCGAGCAGGGATCAAAAAACTGAAATGGTCACCGCAGGAACCACTACCCATGACGAAGATTGGTACCTCGTAATACCACCAGTACTAGAGCCAATCTCTGAACAAGAGGAGGCCCCAGAACCAAGAGTCCCATCGGACCCAGACCCTGGAGAAACCCCTTCGAGAGGATCACTCAGTGGAACTCCACCATCTCCTCCAACTCCACCATCTTCTCTGTCACCACCCTCACCGATTGATGATCAACGCACGGACCCTACATACCGCCCGCAAATGCATCGACCACGTGAACTAGAACCTTCACATATAAACGAACCCCTTCAGAATCCCAGATTAACGGTCGACCCCATTGCCACCAAAACGAGGCCGACCCCTTCGTCCACAAACACAAGTATCCACACGGCCACCCCCAGCTCCGTATAATCTAAGGCGTAGAAATGAATAAAGTTGTCCCCCTTATAATTTTCCAAATTATTTACTCTTGTAGCCCTAGCATTAAAATTTCTACCGGAGTTGTTATAGAAAAGCTTGCAGAAGGTAAATTTTTGAAAGGACACGCGGACCTTTTTATCAATTTGCAACCCCCTGCTAGAATTAAAATCAATCTCCTTCAGATAAAAACCCAATTAAAAACGTTTGAAAGTAAAGTTCAGGGTTCTGTTAAAAATGTCCCGGGAACCGACCAGAGTAGTCGCGTTCTGTTAGAAAACACATTCCAAAATATTCGAACTACAGCACGCACCCACCCTATCAGAAATATTAGCATTACCATGGATACAAATTGGAACTCAAAACTCGGAAAAATTTAACCAAAGAAATAAAAGGGGACTGATAGATATAGGAGTAAAAATATTCAAGGGTTCATTCGGATTAGCAACCGAAGAAGATATTAAAAGAATTGAACTCAAATTGAATCTCTTCGCGCGGAATGAGCAATATGATGGACACATGTTAGAACAAACTATTAGGTCACTACACGAAATCAATCGCTTCCTCCACGCCCTTTCGGACAGATTCACATATCTTGAATCTCTGTTAGCTCAATACAAAGAACACAAAAGATATCTAGAATTAATAGAAATAATTAACCTACAAGTAACCCTAATCGATAAGTATTTACAACAAATTATTACGATTCATTCCAACGTTTCAAGTGCAACCCAGCTAGCCCATGGAAAAATCATTCTTTCCACACTAATACCATGGGAAACACTTCAGTCCTTGGTTCACACCGCCCAGACACAATTAAAATTATCACCCATATTCCCACTTAACTATACTAATTACCCCCAATTTCTAGAATACACTTGGACTGTACATGGACTACGCCCCTACACATACCTCATAATCGTACCATTTTTCGATGTACTCACTTATGACGTATATAAATTTCACCCTTTCCCAACACCCTACCAAAATAACTAAAGTCGATCGATTGTATTTACCCACCCACCGTACCACCTTACCTTTTCCTCACCAAAGATCTGTCAGCATATTCTATGATGTCAGATAGGGAAGTCCGGCATTGCAAATAAACAACTCGTTTGCCCTCCACTCAAACCAGTCATTCTTCCAACTACGAGGTCTTGCTTTATCGACTTAATTCGTGGCCGTCATGCCCCGGTATGTTCGTTTACAAAATTTAATTCCTCTAAACCCATCCAACTTCGAATTAGACCAGACATCTAGGTTTCTTTCTCTCATCACAATCCCTATGGTTATTCGGCTACCAATTGGTTGCTCCTTGCGTTCAAAAACCTTCCAAATATACAACCCTTAAAGGTTACCATAACCCTTCCCGTCGCAAATTAAATTTAAACCCGTCATAGAGATCTTAAATCTCTTCATGAAACCTGTAACCATCCTACCAAAATTACATGCCCCTGAATGGAATGATCAATTGAGTCAGTTTAAAATTTCGGATGATAACCAAAATAACCTGTTATAAATACTACAAGCTGTAACAATTTTTTCAACATCTGCCGTTAGTATCATTATTGTATGTGGTGAAAAGATCGTTCTTGGAACAAAGGAAAACAAGAGACACCGAACCACGTGAGACTATTTATGCACGACCAAGAGTGCGTACCCAGACCACGTGAACTAGACTTAGCCACCCCGATTTATGTTGTGTATTAGGGCGGCTCGTTTTTACACTTTTTTCGATATTTGATTGGGGGTAGTGCGGAAAAGTTGCGATTTGGAGAGAAAATAAAGTGGTTAAAATTTTTTTTTGATCTACGTCATTACCTTCCGGTGGCGGCGAGTCCTTAAAAATCGAAAAATAGTCCTAACGGGGTAGATTGGAAAATGGTTTTAAAGACTTACAAAATAAACAATAAAAATTTCAGCACAATCTGTTAATAACTTCCGGTGGCGTCTTAGCCGTTAAAATATCCAAAATATTGATTTAAAGCAAGTTTTAACAAGATGTTATACAAATGTTAATTCTGGTATATTTCTGTGCAAACAACCCTGAGAACACTATTATAGGCTTGAATAAATTAATAGCAGTCATTGAACAATGAACATTATATAAAAATTATATAAAATTATATAAAATTTTTATGTGTTTTTAGGCCTATTTTTCGATTTTTAAGGACTCGCCGCCACCGGAAGGTATTGACGTAGATCAAAAAAATTTTACACACTTTATTTTCTCTCCAAATCGCAACTTTTCCGCACTACCCCCAATCAAATATCGAAAAAAGTGTAAAAACGAGCCGCCCTATTGTGTATGTAGATCTATATTATAAAACCAATGGTTATCACCCACTTAGCATTAGTTAGGATGTTATATTATCGTAGTAATATCATTCTAGAGGGCAGAGCCCTGTAAAAATTATCAATGAATAATTCCTATATAATCTTTATATTCTATTATTCATTTTCACATAAGGACCAAACTCGCATAACGCAAGTTATCTGTTATTCAATTCATACGTCCATGTCCTTTCCTGACCTTTATCTTGTGTTATTTTTTTTAATTGTTTCCTCGCAAGGTACTCGTCATGCTGACGCACGTGTTCAAATTCTGCTGACCAACAGGGAAGGCGGGCATCTAATTACGAAATCTCCTCTCTTGTTTACTTCTAATTCAAAAGCATTATTATGTTAATATCGTTATGCGTGTTATGTATATATATATATGTGCTCATGTACTTTGTGTTAAATCTCAAAATAATAGTTATCCTAATATAAATATGAAACACTGTAAACTATAGTTAACTGTGGTCAATTGTAATTAATTGTAATGATTTAATATGATGTAATTAATGTGCTTTAATGAAACTGGAATTAACGATAATAAATGAATGTGAATTAATTGGTAATTATAATCATAGTTATAGTAAACCAAAAGTACAATGTACTGAATGTACGACCCGACATTATGTCGCCATTAGGAATGTATACGCGGCGATATTGTTATTATTTTTATATTATTATTATTTTTTTCGTTGGGATAAATTTTTGATGTGCTTTCGACTTTGACAAATAATTGGTGACTTGTTCTTTTCCAAATTTCTTAATAATTTTCTTAGATTTAGCTTAATAATGAATCCTGATTAAAAGTTTGCAGTGTTCATGTTTTGTATACATTCTCTCTTCGTTATAAAGGATGAAGTCATGTCTTGCCTAAGCATTTAATTGTAAATCTTAAACCTTTAATTTTTGCCCATATACATAGCTTAGTATAAAGATGCATAGTTCAGTTTCCACTTCTAATTAACTCGGCGGATCAGGGAAACATCAGATCTGAAAATACGCGATTTAAGATAAAAATATGGCTTCCTCTTCCTATATCCTGTTTATCTGTTTAACCATTGCCACAGCAAAAAAGTTTACTTTATTTTTAACTATTGTGCAAAAATAATACAGCCTTTTCAACATTTAATAATGATGATGTTAGCAGAATAGGGGTATATAAACCCACATAATTTCTTCCATGTTCATTCTGAATTAGATTACGAGGCTGAGCACTACCTGTACATTTTAGCAGTCAATTATAGTAAGAAACAGTCTTTATCTTCTCCTTCGAGCCTTGCTCTCTTCAGAGAACTTAGTCACTAAAATCTCCCGATACGTTACAAGAAGAATCGGAGAAACCTCAAAGAATTTAATAAGCCTCCCAGAATCCTCCGAGCCACTGTTGAAGTCGGAGAGTAGTATAGAAGGAACTACTACAAGTACCAAATCCGTTGCTGCCACCTAACCACAACCCCCTTCGACTTCGAACCAACCCAGGCCATAGACGGAGGGGTTAACATATATATATATATATATATATATATATATATATATATATATATATACACCGTATATCGCGGTGTACAAGGCGACTGGGCGTATAAGACGACCCCCAAATTTTCAAGTTAAAATGTATGTATATATATATATATATATATATATATATATATATATATATATATATATATATATGTGTGTATATATATATATATATGTATATATATATATATATATATGAAAATTATTTCACGAAAGTAACACGTGAAAAATATTTATGATGAATAAAACCACGAAGGAAAGGAAACAGAATGGTGCTCAAGTGCTTTCGTCTAATGACATCCTCAGGATGTCATTAGACGAAAGCGCTTGAGCACTATTCTGTGTTTCCTTTCCTTCGTTGTTTTATTTATCATATATATATATATATACACCTTATGAACCTTATGTTGTTTCTTGCGTTGGTCTCTCTTCACATGGAGGTCAAGCTGGTGGCTCCGCCTCTAGGTCTGGCTTGGTGGAGGAGCGAGTTGCTTTCTTGCGCTCTCCACCGTACATATCCAGGCACGCCCGGCTCATCTGGCACCGTCCTGAGCCAAGCAACCAGTCTTCTCTTGAAGACGTCAACTTTGAACCCCGTTACGTTTCTCAGGTCCTATGGAAGCTGATTGAAAAGTCTTGGCCCCCTGACAACCAAGCTATTTTCCTTCAGAGTTGAGGAGGTCCCTTGTTGGGCCTTTAATTTGGGAATACTACACATTCTGCCTTTCCTATTTTCCAGTGTTGTTTGAATGGTATTTGGGTTTAGTTTTAGGTTTGGTACCAGTTTTTCGACCATTTTTCATATGTAGATTATGGTGTACCTCTCTCTTCTTCTTTCCAGGGAGTACAGATTTAGTTTACGTAGTCTTTCCCAGTAGTTGAGTTCTTTGCAGCCATCAATCTTGGCTGTGAAATGCCTTTGCGTTTCTTCTAGTTTATTAGTTTCTTCCTTTTTATATGGGGATGTCAAAACTGAGCAATATTCAAGTTTTGGTATAATCAGTGTTTTTAGCAAGGGAATCATTACTGTCCTGTCCCTTCTCTTGAACGTTCTTAGTACCTGTCCCGCGACGCTTTTTGCTTTATTTATCGCTATCTGATTTTGTGTTTCGAATTTCACATCATCCGTCATTATTATCCCGAGATCGATCGCTTTCGTGCTTCTCTGAATTTCCAGTCAATCTGGAGCATAATATGCAGTCTGTTTAAGTTCTTCTTTTCTACCATATCTCAAGAGCTGAAATTTCTCGGTGTTAAATGACATGTTGTTGTCTTCTGACCATTTGTATATTTTGTTCGTGTCCCTCTGCAATGCCTCCACGTCATGTACATCGCTGATTTTTCTGCTGATCTTTGTATCGTCTGCAAAGTATGTTACTATAGTGTTGCTGTTTACTCCGCTGTCTATATCTGTTAACATGATAATGAACAGGAGTGGGGCCAGTACTGTCCCTTGTGGTACCGAGTTGCGTACTTCCGATTCTGATGATGATATACCTTGAATTTTGACGACCTACAGACGTTCTCTGAGGAAGTTGTAGATCCATTTTCCCACTTTGCCTGTTATTCCCATATATTTCATTTTCTGTGCTCTTATACCATGGTCACATTTATCGAAAGCTTTAGCAAAATCTGTGTATATAACTTCGTAGTTGTCGTTGCCTTCCAATGCATGTAGGATATTGTTGTAGTGTTCTATTAGATGTGATAGGCATGATCTACCTGATCGGAATCCATGCTGATTTTCGTTGAATCTTTCCCGTGTCTCCAGGAAATCATAAATTCTCTCTCTAACTATTCTTTCAAATATTTTGGTGAGGTGGGACATCAATGACACTGGTCTATAGTTCTTTGCTTGAGATCTGTCCCCTCCTTTATATATAGGGACAATGTTTGCTCTTTTCAAGATGCTCGGTATTTCCCCAGTGTCTAGGGATCTTCTCCATATCCAGTATAAAGGTGTAGCTATTTCATTTTTACAATTTTTAATCAATAATGCGCTCCAATTGTCCGGACCTGCAGCTGAATGTGGTTTCATTTGTCCTCTAACTCTCGCTACATCTTCTGGGGTAAAATCAAAGTCTGTTATATACTCTCCTTGCAATTCCTCTTCAAAGAATGCATTTATGTCACTTTTTGGGGGACTGAAAAGTGATTCATACTGAACTCTCAATGTATCAGATATTTCTTTTGGAGCGTCGGTTAGTTCATTATTTCTCGTGCTTAAGGGCCCAATAGCGGCTCGCATTTTTGTTTTCCTTTTTGCATAGCTATAGAAGTATTTTGGATTTTCCTTTATTTCTTTTACTGCCTTTTCCTCTTCCCTCTCTATATGGTCCTTAATCACGGCTTGTATTTCCCTATCGATACCCTCCAGTTTTTCTTTTATTGCTTTCCTGTCATTATCTCCGCAGTTGCCTAACTTCGCCTCCACTCTCTTTCTTTTGCGGAATAGTCTTCTCTTTTGCCTCTCTTGCCAGCTCATCTTTCCTTTTGGCTGTGGACTGGATATCCACATCCGCATCCGCACTTCTGACTGCGGATGTTATGCGGATATTACCTCTAATAAATTATGCAATTTACAATTAAATTAGCTTATAAAGTAGCTTATAAGGGCCAGTCATGCACATTTCATGTAAAGTATTAATTACTAATGAACAAACAAATGTATAAACCTCAAAATATAAATACCTGGTAACACAGAAAATTGAGTGAAACTTATTTCATTGAATTTTCTGTGGCTGAAACTCTTGAGAAAGTTATTATTTTTATCATAATGAAAACATTAATATTAATTTTAATTCTTATTCATTGCCTGCCTAGTAATAATATCACGAAATTTGAAAAATTATGTCATATATTCATAATTCTATATTATATTGAGAGATTAACTATATATCCGCATCCGCATCCGCTTCCGCGGATATTGAAATTAAAGATCCGCATCCGTAGATGTTGAAACACTGACATCCAGTCCACCACTAAATTATATATATATATATATATATATATATATATATGATGTGCATTAATCAATACAGAGTAGTCGAGTAAAGAAATTCTAATCGAAAAAAAGGCATTAAAATAAATGAATCATGTTGATAATTCTAAAATGAAAATATCTTGTTTCATTCAAACAAGTTATTGTTTAAAATAAACATACGCAGATTTTGCTCAATGAACTAAATATTTGTTCACTGCGGCAAATTTCATCAGAATTAATTTTGTAACACGAATCAAATATTTGGTTGTTTAAAAACAAAACAAAATTTTTTTTTAAACATTTACATTTACTTTCGTTTTCAATCCGTTGTCAGCGATGTTAACCACGACTCAACCGAAGCATATACAGTATATATATATATATATATATATATATATTATATATATATAATATGTGTGTGTGTGTGTGTGTGTGTGTGTGTGTGTGTGTGTGAGGAGATTGTAGACACCAATCGACCAGGGAAGTACTCCGGGGGGAACGTTAGACAGAAGACAGGGAGTGCTGGAACTCCCGTTTCTCTTGTCACTGTCCTCCTTAGCTGATCTTTTTCTGTCTCATCTACTCTGTGAGGACTCCAGCATGCTCTCAAACACACACTTTCTCCCTATTTTTCACATTTTTTCAAAATAAAAAATAAAAAAACAATGGCAACAACTTCAAGAAGCTCGGAATCCCCTGGGGACAGGACCATATACTGTATGTTCCCACTTCTGGCTTCCCCGCTGCCAATACCAGGAAGCAGACCCGGGCAGCGTGGTTGGATCTGCTACTGCACATTCGAGATGTTCTAGGTCTCAGCCTGATTCACTTTTCACAAACTTCTGGAACATTCATAGTCTCCTCAAATTTTCAATCAGTTGAATAACACCTCTCCTCCTCTAAACCTTACCTTTCTTGCTCAATGAAACTCAGGTGTCTGGGACGCCTGACAGCAACCCCTTTTCTTTACCCTCTTACTTTCTCTATACTCAGTTTTCCTCCAAACGTGAATGTTTCGAATATGTACATTGTCCGCAATGACCTAACTTGTTCTCGTATTCCCGAACTCGAATCTTCCGAATTCTATACCCTCTTGCTACGGCTTACATGCCAATCTCAAACTAAATACCTCTGCACTGTCTACCTTTGTCTTAATTCTACTGACTATCCTGAGTGACCCAGAGCAGATTGTACACACCCTACTCGTATCTCCGATTGCCTTGGAGATAGGCCCAACATTCCCGATTTATTTCTCGAATTTTTTTTACTCTCAAACTTTTTTCTCTCTTTTCACAAATTTCTTTCAGATCATCAGTATGGGTTCCGGAAGGGACGCTCTACTGGCGATTGCACATCTCTCTGACTCTTGGTTATCCTCTTTTCAGTATTTCGGTGAAACTTTTGCTATTTGCTATGGCTGCGGTTGTAGATGGCCACTGTTTTTCTCCTAAAGCAATGAATAGTGGTGTTCCTCAGGGATCTGACCTGTCACCTACTCTTTTCCTTTTAGTTATTAAGATCTATTAATTCGCATTTCTTCTCATATCAACTCCTATACCAATGATTCCACTCTTCACTTCTCCACCCACTTCACAAAGCGTCCCTCGCAACAGTCATTTGTGTAGGACTGCTGTGGTACAGCCGACCTCTCAACTTTCTACCATCTTTGATTGGGGCAGAGAAAATCATGTGGCTTTCAATGCCTCAAAAACCCGGTTCCTCCATCTGTCTACCCACCACATTCTTTCACACAACTATTCCTTTACCTTCAACAATCCACAGCTCAATCCTTCCTCTTCTCTTAACATTCTTGGCGTTTCCTTTTCTCGTAATCTTTCATGGAAATATCATATATATTCTCTGTAAATCAGCTCCTAAAAAGTTAGGAGTTCTGTACTGCTTCCGCAGTTTCTTCACCTCCAACTCAGTTGCTGTCTCTGTACAATTAGGGTGGATCGATTTTACATTTTTTTCGATTTCCATATTCTAATAGAGACAAAAACTTGCGCATGCATGAGAAAATAGCCTCTGCAAAATCTTAGCTTAATAGGTAATCATCTTCTGCCCCCGGCAGAGCGATGAAAATCATATTTTAGTAGTCAAAAATGTATTTTTCTTATAATTTTTAAAATATTTCAATATGCATCAAAATTATTCCTAATAACTATAAAGTCGATGAAAAAGACCTCATATGATCGTTTTTCCAAGCGCGTTGTCCTACGTTAATATCTTTTGCCCCAGGCAACAACGTCAAATGTTGAAAAAATAGGTAATTTATATACATATTTTCAGATCGGCTCTTTGTCTTAAATAATGCATTTATATATTTCCCATAGCATTTATATCGTTGCTTAGGCATGAAATAACACACACGCAAAATTTTATGACTCTAGGCTAGGGTTTAAAGGTCATCTCTGGTGAGTGCTGCCAGCAGCAGCTGCCACTGACGCGCCAGTACGCACTGCGCAGTTCCCTCAGTTGCCTTTTGACAGCGTCGAAGGCAGGTTTGTATTTTGCAGCTGGCTCCTCGAGTCCTCAGTGTGTGTGTGTGTGGCTCCTCACTCAGAGTCCTCAGTGTGCTCAATCTCTCTGCTCATATCCTTGTTTGTTTTTCTCATAACTCTGTTTTTTTCGATTTTATTGCGTAGAACAATACATTACAGTATTCTTTAATCTTTACAGGATGGCTACCGCTACAACTAGAAGATCGGTTACGTGTCCAATATTTGGTGCTGGGAAAGATTTGAATTTGCGATGTTTTCCCACATGTGAAGATGTGATGCAATACTACCATCATGTGAGAACTGAGTTGAGATCATCAAAGAAGGAACCTCCATTCAAAGACATCGCCGCTGTGGTCACGGAGAGACTGGAATACTTGTGGAAATTAGCTTCCATTCCAACAGTTTCGACAGCACGGATAAATCAAATGTTGAAAAGTTATCGTGATAAAATGGCTAACGTCATCAAATCACTGAACGCGAAAAAGAAGAACGAATCGTTACAGAAAAATCTTGAGGCCTTCAAGAAATCAACTAAGTCCACCGTATTTGACATATCGGCTTGTAAATGCCCTGATTTGACAAAATGCAGCTGCCCTCGTGAACGACGAGTACCACTGAAAGAGCAACAGTTTTTACTCGACCAAAGAAGTGATCGCAAAATGGCAATAGGAACTTTGGATGTTGAAACAACAAATAAAAACCTCAAAGATCTAAGACAATCGCCAACAAAGTCCTCCGTAGAAATTCTTTCTTTGCTCACCCAGAAAATATTTTGATCTCCATATGCTACATGCCGATGAGCAACACATAAGAAAATTGGGATGGAGAAGAATATTAAAAGCACGATCAAAACAATCACCAGCGGGGGAAATTCGAGCCTTCGCCATGCCTGAGCTGCTCTACGATAGTCAAAACTATTACGAAATGATCAACTGGCAAACGGCTGAGGTGACCGAACCCCCCGTTACAAAAACAATACCTGATACCCGAATAAAAGAGTTTGTTGAGACGGGAGACCAGCCTGATGGACTGATCCCACTATTCCCTTGTCATACTCAAGCGGTCGAGAGACTCATCAAATTAGTAACCGAAGCCTCTGCCAGTGTAAGTGGAATAGAAGAGAGGGACGGATTCATCCGCTCCCGTCTTCACTCCCGAACAAAAATTCCACGATTTGATTCTAAGAAAGATTACCGTATGTAAATCGACATGCAGCCAAAGGAAGGGTGGTTGGGGCTGGATAGGGTGGAACTCGACGTACAGCCACCTCCTCGTGGTGAGTTCTGGGTTGCTAATTTTATAAAATTAGCAAGCGAGGAGCTGTACTTAGTACTTATCGTACTTATAACATCGCATTAACGTAATTATAATCCACATTTAGACTTTTCTCGGGGACAGAAGATATTACTCTAGAGTCATAAAATTTTGCGTGTGTGTTATTTCATGCCTAAGCAACGATATAAATGCTATGGGAAATATATAAATGCATTATTTAAGACAAAGAGCCGATCTGAAAATATGTATATAAATTACCTATTTTTTCAACATTTGACGTTGTTGCCGGGGACAAAAGATATTAACGTAGGACAACGCGCTTGGAAAAACGATCATATGAGGTCTTTTTCATCGACTTTATAGTTATTAGGAATAATTTTGATGCATATTGAAATATTTTAAAAATTATAAGAAAAATACATTTTTGACTACTAAAATATGATTTTCATCGCTCTGCCGGGGGCAGAAGATGATTACCTATTAAGCTAAGATTTTGCAGAGGCTATTTTCTCATGCATGCGCAAGTTTTTGTCTCTATTAGAATATGGAAATCGAAAAAAATGTAAAATCGATCCACCCTACTGTACAAGGGTCTTGTCCACCACTGTATGGAGTACGCTTCTCACGTGTGGGGTGGCTCAACCCACACAGCCGTACTTGACCGAGTAGAATCAAAGGTTTTTCATCTCATCAATTCTCCACCTCTACTGCCTGTCTTTAGTTCCTCTCTCTTCGCCGCATTGTTGCCTCTCTCTCTCTCTCTCTCTCTCTCTTCACTGTCGCTATTATAACGGACACTGCTCTTCTGCACTCTCTAACTGCATGCCTTCTCCTTTGAGGAGAACACGCAACACCAGATTTTCTACACTTTCTCATTACTTTTCTGTCCAACTCTCTAACGCAAGGGTTAATCGGTATTTTGAATCTTTCATCTCCTCAACCAGTAAACTCTAGAACAATCTTCCCGAATCCATCTTTTCCCCTGTCTATGACCTCCAATCTTTCAAACGCAGTGTCATGGACCTTGTGTTTGGCTCCCTTCTTCTATTAGAGGGGAGGGTTGCAGGCATTCGACCTTGGACCCTACTCCCGCTTAAAAAAAATTATATCTATATATTGTTCGTGCATTTTAGAAGAAGCGCAGCATATTTCTCTTAGGAAGTTTGATCATAATTTCAGTTTGATAGTTTTATGGAAAAGTAGTGATGTTTCCTTTTGCCAATAAATATAGCAGGAGACGCTAGCCGGGACTGGTTGCAGAGTATTGGGAGTTCGAAGATGATACGCATTGGTAGAGACGAAAAACTTAATGGAACCTCCCTGAAGGCAAAACCTTTGAAGATTTTAGAAATATGTAGCAAACTTTCGTAAAAACAAAGGAAAAGAAAAAGTTATGCATGCTATACACCAGGCATGGGGACGAGGCCTGGGCTCAGGCCTCGAGGCCAAGGCCAAGGACTACATTTTTCAAAAGCCTCGGGGCCGAGGCCGAGGCCTTTTTAGGAGAGACCTCACGAGGCATTAAGATTGTTAGGCTGAAGGTATTTGCATCCAGAGGTGTGATATTCGGATGCAAATAACGAATGCGGTATTTGCACCTCTAGGTGCAGATACTCACTTCGAAATCTTTTACGAATAAGATCCTCCATGCTTTGGGAAGGCTCAACAATCTACCCTAGCCTTGGCCTAAAGCTCTTCCAAAGGTAACCTACCGTAGCCTCACACTAGCCTGTATTTCTTCTTTTTTTGAAATCCATAAGGAAAAGCAAGATTCTACTCAAAATTAATAAACAAAGACATAGCTCACTTCACTTACCTAATAAAAGGGAATGATTAAGCATTAAGCACGTTCCTCTATCACACGCGGCCACACCACAACACCGACACGCTGTGTGTTTACACTTGCGGGGTCATACAGTCGGACACAGTTGCCAGAACAAGATTTCTTGGGCACCATACATTAGCCCAATAACTTTTTATTTCTCATTTCATGCAGTTCTTATTTCTAATTTTAATATACCCACAATATTTCAAGTATTTATGATAATATGGAAAATTATGATGTGAAGATGATCTAGCAAAATATTTCAAGATCTACAGATCTACAGATCTAAAGAAGCAAAGGGTAACAAAGACCCTAAGATCCACTCTAAGGTTAGCCCGAGAAAAGAAGAGAGTAGGGGGTTAAAAGAAGAGAAAGGGAGTTAAAAGAAGAGAATAAGGGGTTAAGTAAGTAGCAAAACCTATCATTCGTGGGTTAACATTCATTCAGAAAAAGGGAGAGAAAGACTCACCATTATCATCCGCCGGCCACTGCCAACAAATCGGAAAAATTGTCGAAGAGAATAGGAAAGGGGTGAAAGATGAAAAGAAGTAAAATAAGAAAGCTTACAAACCATGGAAACACAGTCTTAACTCAAAGAAACACACTCATACCACGCAAACAACAGACATATAAGTAAAGAGAGGATGAGAAGAGTATAACAAAAGGGGGTTAGTTTACGCTACAAGCTACATCTAAGTTCGTGTTAGTCTAATTTTTTTTTAATAATATAAATTTAACGCTGACATATCACACGCTGGTATGTCACAAGCTGGCATCAATCGTCAACAGACTCGAACCTCGACTAGCACCCCCATAGTTCCTGTTGCTAATTGTTTTATTATTTTAAACGTTAATATCTTTAAAATGCTTATCTAAACGGTTTTTAAATATATTAACGCTGATAGAGTTCACGACGGACGCGGGAAGATTATTCCACTTATCAATTACTTTAAACGTAAAAACGTTTTTAGCGATGTTAGTAATGAAACGTCTGCCACGTAATTTAAATCCGTTATTACGAGTATTGCTATTATCGAAAATGAACAATTTGTCAAAATTTAAATTATCGATGTTATTAACGATTTTGAAAACTTCAGTAAGCTCCCCCCTTAATATCCTAGTCTCGAGTGAATGCAAGTCTAACTCTTTAATCCTATCTTCATAAGACTTGCTGCGTAGTGACGGAATTAGTTTCGTGGCGCGTCGCTGAACCTTTTCCAACCTATCAATATCCTCACGCAAATACGGGCACCAAAACTGAACGGCATATTCTAAGTGAGGCCTGACTAGGGACTTGTAAAGGGGCAATATAATATTTTTCGATTTAAATTCGAAATTACGCGCTATGAAGCCTAACATCCTATTAGCTTTTGCGCAAGACTCCAGTCACTGGTTCCTAACTTTTAAATCCTTAGATACACGTACGCCTAAATCTACTTCCTCGTCAACGCCCGCTAACTGTCTATCGTCCATCGTGTTCGTGTAACGCAGGACTGCGAATGAGAACTTTGTAAGAGTTGTTTTCTTCCTAAGAACTGATTTTATATAATTCAACGACGCTGATTTCGAATAAGGTGTCCATTTTTTTCTATCATGTTAGGATTTTCTGCAAACTGGAAGAGAAAAAACAACATAAATAAATATTATTTATTTAAATTTACATTAGGTACCTATTTCGCTTTGTTATACTAATTACAAATGCAAACAACTTTAAAAAGAAAGAAGACTATTAACGTCAATTACATATTCATCTTTATTTGTCCTGAGTTTTCTTGTGAGTTCTATACCTTTTAGTCTCGAATGTATGCGCTGTTCCTTTTCTTTCATGTAATAATTCTGGAGTATCCCTTTTCAACATCCAGCAGTTATCAGCCATCATGCTGATGTCCAACTTCCCTGATATCTCTTCTCCATTTCTTTGATGTCTTGGTGAAACCGTTTTCCTTTTTCTTCGCTGAGTGCTCCGAGATTCTCAGGGAAGTAATCCCAAGTGTGATGTAAGAAATGTAATTTTAAACTCATATTACAACCCAACTCTTTGAACTTCATTTAGCATGATGTTCATAATGTTTTGGTAATTTGGGTCCTTGTTGTTCCCTAAAAATTTGCTGATAACATCCTTAAAAACAATCTTCACTTCTTTTTCAAGATTGTTCATTGTTCTTTCAAACTGTTCATCCAAAGTCAGTTTTCTAATCTGGGGACCAACGAAAATTCTTTCTTTCAAGTTTGCTTCCGAAAGAATTGGGAATTTACAACACAGATACTTAAAACAATCTTCATCTTCGTCCAAGGCCTTAACAAATTGCTTCATCAAGCCCAATTTTATGTGAATCGGAGGTAAAAGGACTTTCTTCGTGTCAACCAAACTTTCACGTTGAATGTTTTTAGAACCAGCTGTCAGGTTGACTCTGTGTAGCCATTCCTTTTTTATCCAGTGCTGAGTTCTTGCTCGGCTATCCCATTCACACAAAAAACATGGAAACTTGGTATAACCTGGTTGTTGACCTAACAACATACAAATCACTTTTAAGTCTTCACAAAGTAGCCAACCGTGTTCTTTGTATGTAACCTTAGCTAGAAGAAGCTCAAGATTTTCGTATGTTTCCTTCAAGTGAACCGAATGAGCCACAGGAACGGATGCATACAAGTTACCGTTGGGAAGGAGGACGCCTTTAAGATTTCTTTTGGAGGAATCAACGAAAAGTCTCCACTCATTTGGGTCATAGACTGCAGCGCCGAGCTAAGTATTAGTTCCGAAACATTGTTGCAATATACCAGTGATTTTTCTTGAGAAAAATATTGGATGGATTCTTTTTCTCGATTTCTGTACCAGTAAAATGATGTCCCGGGAGAAAGCAAGTTCTTTGCATGAAGTCTGGATCCCAAAATCTCTGAAGAATTCTTCGGGAGACACAGCTCTCTTACCAAATCATTAAGTTCACTTTGTGCAAACAATTGGGGTTCACCAGATGTTTCGGTTTGAAAACAATTAATATCATCGTTTCCAGCGTCATCAGACACCGAATCAGATGAAGTTATATCAAGAGTATTTGGTTTATTAGGTACAGGTATACCAGGTCCATGAACAACAGATCTTATAGCAGACTGAAAGTTTGGATAAGAAATTTCCTTTTTATTTTTAGTATTGTAGCCTTTCACGTTACATGAACAAAAATAGCAGTCATTGCTGTGATTTCTAGGCTCACGCCAGACCATCGGAATCCCAAAAGGTGAAGAATCCTTTTTACCTTTACTCCACAGTCTAAGTTGTTCAACACAAACACTGCAAACTTTATGTATAGCCCATGATTTGTCTTGATCCTCAAGTTTCATTCCGAAGTACGCATAGTATGCTTTCTTGACGAAGTCTGTAATATCTCGCCTTTGTTTTTTCACAGTAAATTTTCCACAAATATAACAGAAAATGTTTGGGCTATTTACACACCTTCTGGTTGCCATAGCGACAAATAAACAAATTTCAAGAAAGGAATATTGTCACCGCCCACCTTTGAATAATAAAGAACTATAACTTCGCACGCACTAGACAAACTGACTCATCTCGTGGCTTGTCAATCACTTATATTCTAGAGGTGCGTTTCTCGAATGTTCTAGAAGACGCTATGATGTAACTTCTGATCTGAAAGCATTTATAGGCAGTAGTTTTTAATCAAAATTTAATTGAGTCAATTACTTACAAAATTACTTACATATGTAATATGAAATATGATATTTTGTGAAAAATCTTTACGTGATGGCGAAAAATGAATATTATTTCCGGAATCAGCATGCAAAAATTAATATATAAGTGATAAAATATTTCGGACAACAAAACCATCGCAGGCCTGTGTAATTATTGTTACAAGAACCTATATGCAAAACTTTACATTTGTCTACGTTAAATTGTATCTGCCACTTATCCGTCCACTCCATAATCCTATTTACATCGTCTTGGAGCCTATTTCTATCGTCCACGTTAAGAACTTTACTGCCTATTTTAGTATCGTCCGCGAATTTTGACACTTTACTGGTCAAGCCTACATCTATGTCGTTAATGTACATTACGAATAGCAATGGGCCTAACACTGAACCCTGACGGACACCGCGACCCACATCCAGCCACCCCGATTCCCTACCGTTAACAACGATCCTCTCTTTCCTGGCACGAAGCCATTCCTCTAACCAGTTAGCTACCTGACCGCGTATACTGTGCGCTTTAACCTTCGCAATTAATCTTCTCTGAGGAACTGTATCGAACGTTTTTTTAAAGTCTAAATAAATAATGTCAGCCGCTCTATGCCTATCGTACTCGCGCACTATTTCGTTATAAAACTAACAAAGTAGTTAAACAAGATTTATGGCGTCGAAACCCATGCTGACTACTATTAATCAAATCGCGACTTTCTAAGTGATCGACGATACGATCCCTAACTACGGATTCCAAAAGTTTATTGACAATTAACGTTAAGCTAATAGGCCTATAATTGCTAGCTACTGTGCGGTCGCCTTTTTTAAAAATGGGCGTAACGTTAGCTAATTTGGAGCAAGTGTAGTTTACGTCCCCCTGTGGTGCCTAGTGTAGTTTACGTTCCCCTACATTATCCTAGTGTAGTTTACGTTCCCCTACATTATCCTCGTGCAGTTTACGTTCCCCTACATTATCCTAGTGTAGTTTGCGTTCCCCAACTTTGTCTGCATATACCTAATCAAATAAAAAGTTAAAACCAACGAAAATATTATGACTTAACCTAAACCATCGCCAATTTATATATATATATATTGACGATTGGTTCGGTTGTCGAAATATTTTCGCCAGTTTTAACGTTTTATTTGATGGATTCATTTGAAAAAAATGTCTCCTAAAGATCCTAGTGTAGTTTACGTTCCTCAATTTGACCTAGTGTAGTTTGTGTCCCCTTTTGCGTCAGGGGGACGTAAACTACACTTCCTTTGCTAATTTGAAGTCTTCAGGAATAATCCCCGGTCTCAATGACTTATTAAAAATTTTTGTTAATGGGCTTACGATAACGTCTTTCAGATCTCTCAAATGTCTAGAATAAAGCGCGTCAGGGCCTGGAGCCTTGCTAACTTTTAGCTTATCGATATAATGCGCAATCTCACCCTCGTAAACAGTTATTTCATTCAAAATAATCTCGCTACTAAATGGAACGATATCGTCCACGTCGGGGACATTATTTACGTCTTGTATGGTAAAAACTGTTGCCAAAAAATTGTTAAAAATACCCGCCATCGCCTGAGCGTCGGAAGCCAAAGCGCCGTTAGCGTCCACTAGAGGACCTATGTTATCTTTTATCGGCTTACGATTATTGACGTAGTCAAAAAACTTTTTCGGATTATGTTTATTATCCGTAGTTACAAGTATCTCAAAATTACGCTTAGCATTCCTAACAGATCTTTTAACCTGACGTCTAACCTGATGTATCTATTAAAGTTAGCTACCGTGCCATTGCGCTTATTAAGTCTATATGCTCTGTTACGCTCGTTTATGAACTCACCTATTTCCCTTGTCCACCACTTGGGCCTACCATGATTTCTAACGCGCTTGGGCGTACGCGGAATAAACTCCCTTTCGATATTCAAAAAACTTTCTTTAAATACCTTCCAATGAAAATTTGCATCATTACCCATATATAAATTATCCCAGTCCGCTACTTTCATCCTGTCCGCAAACCTATCAAAATTAGCCCTACGAAAATCAGGGACTTCCATTACGTTACTCTCCTTACTGTTTGCTATCAATAGCTTAAACCTAATAATTTGGTGATCACTACATCCCAAACTCTTACCTACTTCCAAACCTTCGACTATATTTTCGCCGTTCGTCATCACCACGCCTAAAATTTTGTCACCGCGCGTTGGTTCGGTAACCATCTGTCGTAAAAAATTATCTTTCATGAACTCTATCAGTCTCAAACCCTCATCATTACCAGTAAAAGTCTCGTAATTAACGTTAGGGCAGTTAATGTTATATATGTATGGTAATTTGATTCATGAGTATATTTGCACCTGATATTATCCATTATCAGACATTTTTAAAGTTGTATGTATAATACTTTATATTATTAAAGTAAATGAAAAAGACCGAAAAAATTATTTGCAACAATATAACAATTTACATCTCAGTTATAATGCCGGTATTAGCAAAATTATTGTTGCATCCGATATTATATATTCATTTCAAATCATATTATTTAGAAGTTTATATGTCCCAATTTACGACGGGCGAAAAACAAAATTATCGACGCTAGTAGCTAGTTATCAGTATACCAGGTGGTATTCGTCTTGAGTTTGGCCTATTTTTTGTTATAGAAATAGAAACAGTACAATAGTTTATACACAAAAATACACAAACACATTATATGAGCTCAGTTCAACTGATGACCAACTGATAGATTGCTTTCCCACACTAGTTTTGCTATATTAAGCCAATTGGTCTGCTGCTGACTGACTGAATAATATTTATATACCGCGACATATATAATATTCATGTACCTAACGTCACAGTGACCCGTCATTAATCCGTTGGTCAGCTAACTGAATAGTATTTATCAAACACTGCCGCCTGACTAGTCACCTGTCTGAATAATATTTATCAAACTATGCCGCCACATACGGTCACCTGTCAGGTCATCGTCCTCACCTGAAGAATATCCACCCAGAGCACACCCACCTGAAGAATCTCGACCCCAACCTGGAATTGAAAATTACAGAACAAAACAAATCAGGATTCCCTAAGGCCTCACGAAAGTCACGAGGCCTTTCCACTTTTCAGCTGGCCTCGAGGCTGAGGCCTGCAAAATATGCCCGAGGCCGACCTCGAGGCAGAGGCCAGGCCTCAGCCCCATATCTGCTATACACTGTCGAAGGAAATCTTAAATTAAGGAGTGCTGACGAGCTGGAGGTGCCTCTGGATCAGTAATTATCTGAGTAAAGTATCTGAGTAATTTTTATACGAAGGATGGTGATATAAATAATTAACTTTCAAAAGTCACTCTCCAAGCACAGTGGCTTTCGGTATTCATGGAAGAAATGATGCGTTGATGAAATGATGGTTTCTTATATTCGAATATAATAAGTAAGTAAAAAAAAATTTTAAAATGCATGGTGTACATTAGACTAAGTTGTCTAGTATTTCATGCTCTCCTTTAATTTTCCACTGTCTTCTAATGCGTAAGTGGGTACACAAAATAAATATACCGGTGGTGTGAGTGAATTCTAAAACTATTCTTTTCATTACATTTTTTCCTTCTTTCCTGTAAATCTTCTTTCATAGCAATTTTCTGTCAACAATGGCGGGCGGAGGAGGGAGACCCTTGTCTTTTCTATATTTTACTACTCCTATTCCGGTGTGAAAGTCTTAAGGGTGCGTATTGTATGAGAGATTTTAGTATTCTTTATTTTTATTTGCTTCTTTTTCATCTACATTTTTCTTGGACTAGATTAGAGTGGATCTTAAGGCTTTTGTTTGCCTGTAACGCTCTCTCTCTCTCCGCAGGGGGTATAAAGGTTATGGACGTTCCTTCTGGGTGTTGTAAACTTTATACTTGGGGTGTGACAGCCCTCCGGTCCCGAGTTGTGGGATTCTAGAGAAATTGGCTGCCAATTCCTTTAGGTTCTCTCTCTCGTTCGGGAGGGCGGGTGAAGTATGTTGTACAATCCTGTCCTGTGGGTTACTAGGACCCTATCCCATCCCTACTCTGTCCTTTTAGCTTACGTTAAGGATGTTCTCTGACTGAAAAAAAAAAAAAATTTCCTTTTAGTATTGTCTTTTTCTCTAGTCTTACTATTAGGACCCTACTGCTACCTCATGCGTGGGAAGAGAGGCTTTGGAACCTCTATAAATAACACCATTTCACTTTAGTTGTAGGTAAATAATTAGAGGGGTTAATAGCGGGTAGGATTGTTGACCATTTGGATTCCTACAAGCTGCTTGGGGACTCCAACATGGGTTTAGACACCATAGGTCGTGTCTCACCAACTTGCTCGAGTTTTTCCACGTCATGTTGAGTGAGTATGATAAGAGTAGGATGAGAAAGCCTTTGATAAGGTACCTCACCGCCGGCTAATGGCCAAAGTGCGCGCGCTGGGTATTGTTGGGGAAGTAGGTAGGTGGATTGAAAACTGGCTGAAGAATGCCACAAAGTTAATCCCTTCCGTTAGGCATATGGGCTACAATCGACGCTTACGTGACGCGGGTTCAAAGATGTCGATTTTAGAAGCATGTTTAGTTTAAATGATAACCCAACTCGAAACAATGGTTGGAAGTTGGATTTGAAACGGTTTAGGACTAGTGTGTGTGGGAATTACTTTACGTATAAGATCTGTGACACGTGGAACAGTTTACCTTCAGAAGTTGTGAACAGTTCCTCTGTGGATCATTTCAAGAAAAGGTTAGACCAAATCTTGCATACTATTTGAGTGTGTAGAAGATTTTCCGTGGCACCCGTTGCCATTGGTACCTCCTCGGTATGGGCCGCAAGGCCTTTTGAGGTACTTCTTTTCCTTATAACTCCTTGTAACTCTCTCTCTCTCTCTCTCTCTCTCTCTCTCTCTCCCTCTCTCTCTCTCTCTCTCTATACAGAAAGAGAGAGAGAGAGAGAGAGAGAGAGAGAGAGAGAGAGAGATACTTGTATTTTTAAATTAAATACGAACCAAAACTGGCGTATTGGTGCAGACTTGGAAATAAATGCAAATTTAATATAAATATATCCCTTCTCTTTTTACAACTTTTATTCGGAATTATAAAAGTTAGTCCAACTACACACTCTTACATCGTAGGAGCAAACAAAGATGTCTTATTCTGCAACTCAATTTGAATAATAAAGTTTTTCTTTTAAGCAACAAAGATCAACAAAGCCGATTTTCTCCTCTCAGATTCCAGTATATATATATATATATATATATATATATATGAAAATTATTTCACGAAAGTAACATGTGAATAATATTTAAAATGAAAACAACCACCAAGGAAAATAAAAACACAAAATAGTTCTCATGCGCTTTCGTCTAATGACATCCTCAGGAACGTTGAAATTAATAACAAGGTTGAGACAGTATATACAGTTCATAAAGATAAACAAGAATTATACGATTGGTGTAGGGAATATCGGAGAAAGAGCATACAATCCACGTAGAAAAGCTACCAGAGTTTTAGCGCCCTTCCCTTCTTATCTAAATCGGAATGAAAAAATTCAAAATAACAGGATCGCGCGAAAAAAGGCGAATGGTGGCAGACTCAAGAACGTTTCTATAAACAATGTTGCCTGAGTGAAACAAAACTGAAGAAGTATTCCAATCACTACAATGTACAGTGCCCGCGAAAAGTATCCGATCACTCAAGAAAATACAATATTTTCCCTTGATATTCAGAGACACGTAATTCACTTTCTATTTGTTCTAGCGACATCTGGTAACTTTGAGGTTGCTCGCTGATATGAGAGCTATCCAACGCATTCTCAAATTAGTGTTCTGGTAGCCTTCGTTGCGGGTGGCTGTGTCTCAAATTTGTCAGATTTCACTGTTTGTGTAAATTTCTTGATATTTTTTTTTTTTTTTACAGAAAGTGGTGTAAATAAAATTTATATATAATGTGTGCTAAAAAACAACTTAAGAGTGATTGTCGAGGTGCTATTGTTGCTTTGCATGCATGTGGGAAATCACAGAGACAGATAGCTAAGGAATTAAACATATCCCAAAGTACCGTTAATTTATGGGTTTCACGGGCTAAGAACAATGGTGGCCTAACCACGCCAGTCCCTAAAAAACGATCTGGCAGACCGAGAAAAACAAATTCGCGAACAGACAAACTTATGAAACGTTTAGTATTGAAAAACCCAACAATAACTGCGAAAGAAATAAAATTTAATATGAATAATTTGTTATCTGGTGTTTCTGAACGAACTATCCAGGAGCGGCTCCAAAAGAACTCGGATTACCATCTCGCCATGCTGCTAAGAAACCGTTCATTAATGAAAAAATGCGTAAAAAACGTGTCGCATTTTGTAAAAAATACATTCATTGGACTGTTGATGACTGGAAGAAGGTTTTATTTAGCGATGAGTCGACATTTTTGACATTCAGAAGTTGTCCAAAAAAGGTTCGCCGGCCTATTGGCTCAAATAGGATGGACCCTAAATACACCCTAAAGACAATGAAACACCCTCCAAGTGTGATGGTTTGGGGTTGTTTCGGTTACTATGGGCGTGGAAACTTATATTTTCTTCCGAAGAACACAACTATGAATGGTGCACGGTATTTAGCAATGCTACAGGATAAACTTCCAATGGCAATGGCAATCCAAAGGACAAAAACATACATGCATGATGGTGCACCATGTCACAGGGCCAAAATAGTGACAAAATGGATTACTGACAATAAATTTGATATTTTGGATTGGCCTGGTAATAGTCCAGATCTCAATCCGATAGAAAATCTGTGGCTAATAATAAAAAATAAGGTTGAATGCCACGACACTGGCTCAGTCGAAAAATTACAAGAGGCCATCAAAAAGGTATGGTGCAAGGAAATATCAGTGGAAGTTTGTCAAAACTTGATTAAATCCATGCCAAAACGTCTAGAACAAGTCATCCAAACCAAAGGACAGATGACAAAATACTAATATAAGGTTAGTATACATTTAAACATTGTTTTTTATGTAAAAAATACAAATTTCAAGGGTGATCGGATACTTTTCGCGGGCACTGTAGAGTTGGCAGTGCTCCCAATTTGCTGGCTCCAGTCGGTAGACACTGCGGAACTGCAGCGCCCCTAAAGTTTTTATTTACAATTGAAATAATCAAGAACAATATAAGGATGAGCTCACTGAATAACTTTTTCAATAACTTTTGAAACTTTTATTCATTGCTCAATGCTCATCCTTTTATTTCAGTAATTATTTCAACCCATTCTTAGAGACAGCACCCCTAGAATTTTTAGTCACGAGCCGCCACTGGTTCCAGGACAGCTCCAGAGCAGAGAGTGACCCCTAGATCCAGCTCAGAAGCTGCCTCACTAATTCAGTTCCAGCTTCAGAGCTACTCCACTAACCCCAGCTTTATATCCTAAAAAATTAAATACTATATGTACAGTAGGGTGGAGCGAAAAATACTTTTTTTCTAGTATGAAGTTCTAATAGTGATTAAAAGTTGCATTTAGTGGACGAAATATGCCTGCCAAAATATGAGTTCATTTGTTTAAAATTTTCAGCTGCCACCAGGGGGCTAAAGTTAACACAATTTTGTGTAAAAAGGACAAAAATGCTTCTATTTTAGGTTTGTCAAACTATTATAAAAGTTTATCTTAGAATTATCTAATAGTTTGATTAAGATTCTTAAATGATAGGAATTCGTTTCGTAAAAATGCCTTTTCATATGCTTAATATCTTCAGCTGCCACAAGAGAGCTGAAGTTAACACAATTTAGAGTAACTGAGTCATGTTGAGACTACACTGAATGTTGTGGAGGAGGGTTTGGGGAGGGTTGTGGGGAGGGTTTTGGTGTGAAGGAATTTCTTTCTGTGAGTCATTAGAACAGTGTGTTAACACTTGTCTTCTTAGGTAGTAGGCCTAGTCGCTCAGTTGATCGGAGAGTTTTTTAATATGATCGGAATATTATAAAACTTTATTTTAAAGTGATTTATATAGAGATAATATTGATTTTATTATAAAATGCTTGTTATAATGTATTATATAATTTAGTTTATTTATATAATATATTATATATTTATATAATATATTATATATACTTATAAAATATATTATATATTAATTATATAATGTTTTGATGTTACAGGATATTTTGTGATTGTGAATTTTTCTTAAAAATATTATGGCATCAAAACTAAATATAAACATTTCACTAGAGAACATATGAAGTGTGCCATATTTGAAGTACCTTGTGAGATGAGTGATATGCAACTACCAACTTATAACTTCATTATGAAAGATTACCTGTTCACAAAACATTTAGTGAAGGAGCAGATGAATAACAAGGAGCCTTCATTTTCTGAAATAGCAGAGGCAGTTTCCAAAAAGGTAGAAAATATTTGGAAGAAGGCCTCTTTGCCAATAGTTTCACATACACGCGTTTTACAGATGATGCGAGTGTACCTTGATAAATACAGGTCCTTATTAAAGCCATACAAGTCACGCAAGGATCAGCCTAAGTACAAAAATCAGCTTGAAGAATTTGAAAACTCTTGAAAATGCACTTTGTTCGACATCTGCACCTGCAAATGTAAGGAGTTTAGGAGATGCTCATGTGAAAAGAGTAAGAAAGTCCCTCCAAAAGAGCAGGATTTTTTAAATGACCAACGAACACGCAGAATAATGGTGATAGGAAGCATTGACATAGCACACACAAGACGATTACAAGCAAGAGAACATCGAAAGGAAATGGAAAAAGCACGTCTGGAATCCTCACAAACAACTAGTGCTGCTATAACCAATACGTCCAACTTACAAATCGAAACAGAGACAAGTGAACTTCAACAACTAGAAGAGATATCTGAAGATAATGAGGAAGATACAACCTCGACTCAATATGTAATATCAGAACAACAGATGCCTGAGCCACTGCCGTCATTAGCAATTACTTGTGATAGATTTAAAATGTCGGACAGAGCTGGGGCTGCTATTGCTTCTGCAGTATTGGCAGATCTTAAAATTGTTACTCCCGAAGACAAAGGGAATATTATAGACAGAAGTAAGCTAAGACGTGAAAGACAAAAACAGAGAAAGGAACTACAACAGATAGGAGAGCCAAAAACCATGCGGGGATTATACTTTGATGGCAGAAAGGATAAAACAATGATTCAAATCCAGGAGAGTGATGGCTCTAACCACCAAAGAACCAAACGCGAAGAGCATATCAGCATAATATCTGAACCACACTCTCTGTACTTTGCACATGTGACACCTTCCAGTGGCAATGCTAAATACATTTGCACAGCGCTAGTGAATTGCTTGAAAGAAAGGAATGTTGATATAGGGAACATCGTTGCAGTTGGCTGTGATTCGACAGTGGTTAACACTGGTAGTATTGGAGGCACAATAAGATTACTGGAAGAAGCCTTTAATAAGCCATTGCAGTGGCTGATATGCCTTTTACACCTTAATGAACTTCCATTGCGCCATCTGTTTCATCACTTGGATGGTACCACTACTGGACCAAGAGCATTTTCAGGAGAAATTGGCCGAGCACTTTCAGACTGTGAAAAGCTTCCCATAGTTAACTTCAAACCCATTGAAATTCAAGAGGACATGTGTGAAGTTGATGTAGATGACATAAGTACTGACCAGAAATACCTTCTTCAAATTCACAAGGCTATATCAAGTGGAACATTTTCAAAGAGTCTTAGTCATAAGAGTCCAGGCAATATATCACATTCAAGGTGGCTCACCACAGCAAACAGGACTCTGCGGTTATATGCAAGCACAGAGAATCCTTCAGGCAATTTACAAGAATTAGCTACTTTCATTGTTAGGGTATACGCACCAATGTGGTTTCAGAGAAAGCGTAAACCATTATGCCAATATGGTGCTAAACATATGTGGCATATGATTGCAAGAAGCCGGTATCTCCGTGAAGAGCTTAGGAGAGTACATGACTCAGTCATTCAGCGAAATGCATATTACGCAAATCAAGAAAACATTCTCATTGCAATGATAGCTGATGAAAGGGAGCATGTGCGTCAGTTGGGATTTAGGCGTATCATAAAAGCAAGGGCATGCATTCAAGAAACAGATGTTATCAGGTATTTTAAGGTGCCAGAAATAAATTTTTATGCCAAAGACTATACAGATCTCATTATGTGGCAAGATTTTCAGATAGCAGAACCACCGATAACCAAAGGAGTTTCTCTTGATGATATTGAATCATGCATCAAACATGGTACTACTCTTCATTCAGAATTATTTCAGTTTCCATGTCATACATAAGCCGTAGAGAGATGCGTCAAGCTCGTTACAGACGCTGCTGGATCAGTCTGCGGACCTACAAACAGAGACGGTTGGATTCGTGCTACATTAGAATCAAGGAAAAAACAGCCAAAATTTGACACAAAAGCAAATTACTAAATAGTCTTCAGCAAGAACCCTTTCTAGAGGGAGGTTGGTTGAGGAAAGGGTGGTAACTCCGCTAAGGCACGAAATAACGTTTCTTAACTGTCTCAGGCCAGTATAAAGGAGGAGAGATATCCTAATTTATTACTGTTCCCTTTTTCAAGTAAATACAGAATCATACTTAATTGTCATTTTTAAGTTAAATTCAGCCCTCTTGTGGCAGCTGAAGATATTAAGCATATGAAAAGGCATTTTTACAAAACGAATTCTTATCATTTAAGAATCTTAATCAAACTATTAGATAATTCTAAGATAAAATTTTATAATAGTTTGACAAACCTAAAATAGAAGCATTTTTTTCCTTTTTACCCAAAATTGTGTTAAATTTAGCCCCCTGGTGGCAGCTGAAACTATTAAAGAAATGAACTCATATTTTAGCAGGTATATATCGTCCACTAAATGCAACTTCTAATCACTATTAGAACTTCATACTAGAAAAAAAGTATTTTTCGCTCCACCCTAATGTACAGTTCCACTCATTATTCTTAGGACACTCTTGAGAACAGATAGCGACACCTGGCATATAGGTTGTAACATTTTATGAATGAATGTTTAGTGAGTGAGCGTTGATTGGTTGGTTGACTCATTGCCAAATGTCTTTACAACATAATTATCACACTGGTTTACATATTACAAAGGAAACATAAATGAATAATTAAATATAAATTCAAGAAGGGGATATATATTAACAAGGGGGATGTCAATGAAGTCAATGAAAAATGGTCTTGTAAAAACTAAAAAAAACAAAACTTCGGACGTGATGAAGGTATTCATGGTACTGGCAAGCCTGAAGGAAATGAAGTTTAAATGTATAAAAACAGAGCCGTTGGTAGGCATTATTGCGCCCTTAGCAAATTCCAAATTGATTCATTTATTTATTTACATTTAATATTGAACATAGATTCAAATATTATTTTGTGTTATAACAAACACAGCAAAACCCTGATATATACGGGGCACCAATAAACCTTAGCCCCCCCGCCCATGGCCTAAACCATTAGAGGCACAGTAAAACTAAACATACCTTACAAAAGAGAATTTAATCCTGCATTTAATGAGAAACAATTAAAACTTGGTGTTCCCGCCATTGGCTTCCAAGACAGCCTGAATTCGCTTTGGGTAGCTTTCCAAAAGTGACGTGAATAGATCTTGATCGTTACGCACATTTGTTAAAACAGTTTCAATGTGTTGCGTCATTGTATCCTTCGAAAATCGATTTGCTGCAGGTTCTTGAAACAAGAGACATTCAACCTTGTCCTTTATAACTGATCCAATGTGTTCACAGACGTTCAGGTCAGGAGAATTTCCTGGCCATTCTTCATTTCCAAAGAAATCGATCTCATGGTTCCGCAACAACTGTTGAGTGGCTAATGCCTTAAAGTAGGGGGCCTTATCGTGCAAAAGTGGGACCTGATCGACATCCATAACATTGTTTGGGTTTCTTAGAAAAGGAATGACATGCTGGGATAGAATAATATCACGAAAATACTGTCCATCCCAACTCTGACCATTTGGCTTCAGCACCCACATGAGCTTCTTTGCAGTGAACAAAACAAACACACCAACACAGTCTGGACTTTTTAATAATTCGCGATAATGTTCATTGTCATCGATTTCATCTGGTGTTGTGGCCCACACTCGATCATTTTGGTAGTTAGGCCGACGTGTTACGTAAACAAAAAATTCATCGGAGACAGCTAAATGCATGAAATCATCCACATCCCAATCTTCAAGATAATGGGCAAACCACATTCTGTCATCGATGTTAAGTTGAGTTTTTCTTGGCTTTGGAAGTTCATGCCAAGGCTTTAAACCTTGCCTATGACGGTACAGTCGAATGATCTCACCACTAACGAACGATCTTTCCTCTCAACACTTCGATCTCTCTAGAAAGTTTAGCACAGCTGTTTTTCCGCTTACGCGTACCGCTTTCAATGATGTCCTTTGTTTCCTGAGAGAGTGGCAAATTTGGGCGCCCAGTCATCCAAAGTTTTATTCCAATTTCTTTTGACGAAGTCCTCACCTCTTCGCAACTTTTTGGCAACCCATGAACGTGTTATAAAGGTGGCTCCAGCATCACGAGCTTCCCGAAATGTTATTGCTCGTATGCGATCTATCACACGTTGCCTCTCCGAATCACCAATTAATTGAGAAGCCATTATATTATAACTTTATCAGCTAGAGTAATTTTAATACCTGCAATAAATAAAGAATTTTATATATTTTTATAATCACTAAAAACTATTTCGATATAAGTAAACATGTAAGCTGCAAATGGGGGGGGGGGGGCTAAGGTTTTTTGGAACCCCTTATAAATACATATGTAGGCGGTTTATGAATTAAAAAAAAACAATGTTTTGATGGATATTAAATTTTAATAACATTATAACATTACCGGATTGATGGGTATCTGTAGATTTCATACGTCACTGCTTAGAATATCTTCCAATTGGCAAGTGGACGACCGCTGAATGGATACTACTGGTATGGCATTGTTATATCCGAAGCAAATGCTATTTCTAGATCAGCAACACTGATATACTAATAAAGAGCTACTGAAAGAAATATTATTTAGAAACGAAGAATGTTTTGTATTGAGACAGCATCATAAATACATATAATTGTTCTGCATTAATAAGTTCCATGTTACAACTTAAGTGTTGAACCACTGCAGCTGTGACTCTTGGCGGTCTCTCACCTCAAAGGAGAGAATTACAGAAAATAAAACTATTAGTGATTCATATCAATAAACATAGAGCCATTTAAACTATGATATTTGACAATTTTGCAAAGGTGTTACATATTCATAATTACCAGTGTATTTGAGAGATATTTTATACATGAACACAACAAATTTAATATCTTGTCGAGCCACCGTTGTTATCTATAACTTCCTGCAGTCGATGTGGTACAGAAGCAACATGATTATATAACAGCTGATGATTCCTCCTCAGCACTTCCTACTCACTAAATGTGTGTTGTAAAGGCTGGTCCGTTATTCGTTCCTCCGCTTGTTCACACACATTTACAATATTGGCCCACATATTCTCGATGGGATTCATATCATAACTCTTACTTAGTCAATCCAGAAGGTCAATATTTCTTTGCTCAGAGAACTAGCGTGTGACGATCCGTGGTGTGTGAATTGGAGACCTGCCTTGCATAAAAATGATTCGCTTATGAAATGGCAGAGCTTATGCACACACAGAAGGAAGTGTAACCTCTTCAAAAAATTTTATATACTTGTCTGCAGTAAACCTCCCTTCTATTTTGGTGAGCTCTCCTACATCATACAGATAAATCCATCCCCACATATTACAGGTGAGAGGTGACATGATCACTACGTGCTTCCTCATAGATGTACTCTTGAGTATATTGAGTACTATTCCTCCTCCAACAACGAAGACGGCCATGGGATGTGGCAATGAAACATAATTTTAGAGGAAATGAGAATGATAAAAACATAACTTGCCCTTCAAACAAGAAAAGACAGAACTTCGCAAATATATGCTACATACAAATGCTACATATGCTACAGATATATGCTACATACATCACCCTTCTTTTCAACACCACCCACCGATAATACAACAACCGCAGTAGTATCAAGGGCCGCAATCTCAATACTCCCAAATGCAGCGGCCCAACCAATAACACCAAAGAGGTACCGACATCGATCAGGAAACGACTATTATCTAGGAAAACCGAACACGAAGATTAGAAACCCCGTAAATGTATTTATACACAAATATACAAGGCCTCTATACTGACCATGCAGACTGAAAATTACAATACTTACAAAATTTAGCTATGGAAATCAGCATAGATATCACATGCCTAACGGAATCACACTTACATAAATGCGAAAAAGGCTGTGAAAACTGCCTCGAGGATAATGAAATAGCAATACTGGACTACAACACATACAGAGCAGATAGAGTTGTTAGACGAAGAGGAGGGTGTTTTATCTACGTGAAAAACACGTACACATGTGAGGTGAAGGTAAGCAAATCAAACAGCACAGTCGAAATTATTATTTTAGAAATAAAAGAATTGAACCTAACCATTATGAACCTCTACAGACCACCAAACACCACAAAAAATGAATCCCAATTAGCTACAAATGAAATAGAAAACATGTTAAAATTACTTGAAACTCCAGTAACAAATATTTGAATTTATAGAGATTTTAATTTCTCATTCATAACAGGGAAGAAAAATTACGAAGTTATATATATTGAGAAGTTTCATGGTAACATTAAAAAAGATGATAGAACCCAGACATAATGCTATTAGATACTATGAAACATTATGCCCTTACCCAGGAAATCTGTGACCGTTTTGGATTTACAGTAATTTTGATAAATAACAATGAGATAACAAAGGTAACGCACAGAAGTTTCTCCACCATAACCTAATCGATTTGCAATTGAAGTTAGTATCCCGGGCAGAGCTGGGCACTTGCGTTTTTTTGCGCGTTTTTTTGCGGTACTGCGGTACTGCGGTACTACTACCGCACTACCAAACCGGTACCGCATAACGCAGTACCGCAAAGGATCGCTGAAAGTACAGCAGTACCGCTACCGCATTCAAATTTCCCGCGGTACTTTCCGCGGTACCGACCAACACGGTAGTACCGCAGTACCGCAGTACCGCAAAAAAAACGCAAGTGCCCAGCTCTGGCTCAGCCTATCCAGAGGTCCGAAAAAGCATTCCAGAGAGTCAGAAGGAATATTTGAAGGGTTAAATATAAATTCAAAGAAAGTAAACTGGTAAAGTGTAAATAAAGATTTAAAGAAAGTAAACTGGTAAAGTGTAAATAAAGATTTAAAGAAAGTAAATTGGGAATTATTACTTCTTGAGAAGACTCCAGAACAAATACTATGTATAATGGAGACTGAAACCAAACGTATATTACTGAAGCATGTTCCAAAGAGACAAAAAAGAAACCGTAGCAAGCTCGAAAGAAAAATCGGGACACTATTCTGACACTGACAGCGGAAACAAACCGTAAAACATCTCCACAGATGCAGAACTGACGCAAGGCGACTCAACCTTGAGAGGAAACTATGCGAAATAGAAATGGACCTAACACAAACATTCATATATAAGACAAATGAGGGGGAAAACAAGGTAGAGAAAACATAAAAAATAACCCAAAATATTTCTATACTTTTGCGAAAAAAAAAATGCAGCACAAGAAAAGAACTTATACAACACAAATCATCATGTAATATGTAGTGACTTTGCTAAAGCCTTCGATAAATGTGACCATGGAATTATAGCACACAAACTTAAGAATACAGGAATTACTGGAAAGCTAGGAAGGTGGATATTTTATTTTCTGACTCAAAGACTACAAAGAGGGATAGTAAATGCAGTTAAATTTGAAGTCTCAGAAGTCGTGAGCTCTGTCCCACAATTAGCTCCTTTGCTGTTCATAATAATGATTGCAGACATTGATGAAGATATTAATGACTATTGTATCATGTTTCGCAGATGACACAAAAGATATGCAAGGAAATATCACACGAAGGTTACATAGAAAAATTACAAAACGACATTGAAACATTATTCCAATGGCCAAAAGACAGCAATATGAAGTTCAACGCAGAAAAATTCCAACTTCTAAGATATGGTAATAACAAGGTGCTAAAGAATAAAGGGTACAAAACTCTGCAAGCCAAACAGATAACACCAAATCCACAAGTCAGGGATCTTGTAGTAATAATGTCGTCAGATGCAGAATTCAGAGAGCACTACAACATTAAGATTACAACAGGTAGAAAAATAATGGGAATCATCTGGAGTAGCTCCCACAGCAGAAAAGCAAACATCATGCTCAAGTTATGGAAGTCTAGTTCTACCAATAATTGAGTATTGCTCAGTACTCACAAGCCAATGCAGAAAATGAGACATTGCGAACATTGAAGCTATACAAAGGAATTTTACGCCTAAGATAGAGGAAACGAAAGGTGGAGCCTACTGGTCTCGGCTATAATTCCTGAAACTCTCGTCTCTGAAAAGAAGACGCGAGCGGTACACAATAATATACATATGAAAAATACTCGAGGGTTTTGTCCATAACCTTAGAGATGAAATAGAAACAAACTGGAATGAGAGAAGGGGAAGATTTTGTACTGTCCCAGCTGCAATGGGACAGGGGGCCATGAAAACAAGAATGGAAAATACCCTTAGGATACCAGGCCCAAAGCATTTTAATGCCCTGATCGGAAAGCAATTCCCTCTTTTTCCAAATCACGCCAGTGAGGCGGGATGCTGCAGAGGGATCTCCCGCAGGTTGATCCCGAACTGTCGTTCAAATTCTCATAAAGTAACAGTAAGTAACATATATACATATATATATATATATATATATATATATATATATATATATATATATATATATATATATATATATATATATATACAGTATATATAAATGTGATACTTCGCTCTCAAAATTTAACTCATCCTTTCCTAGCACACTTAAAAATTGAATATGAACACCCAGATTTCTGTAACCGTTTTCGTATGACCAAATGCTTTGTCATGATTTTATGGTCTTCCGGAATGCCACAAACCAAACGTCCCTCTGAGGCCCATAATTTCTACCTCAGGTTAATACTAGTAGTAAGGAAGCATCGAAACCGAGGAATGTGTGGGTAGTAGGGGAGGGTTCGGAGAGGGAATGATAACGTCAAAGGAGAAGAGGGAGAGTAGACCTGTTGGAAAATCAACTTTTTAAAAATTTTTATATACTCCTGCACATGGTTTCACATGAGAATTTCGAAAATTAAATCTGCTGTTTCCTCTGACACCAGGAAAACCTACCTCATGAGCTCTGAAGTCATGTGACTACTAAAGAATAGGAAGAAAAATGGTTTGGTCAAATGAAATAAGGTACAAAGTGGTAAAATTTTTATTTACATGAACAAAAATGATGATTTTATGTGAATTTATACAGCTGAAGACAAATTAAGTGGTTTTGAAATTATTGGGGCCATCATATGGGTCAAAAGTTAATTTCTTTTATTTCTATGCTTTAATATAGTGAAACATGCTCTCTTTGGTACTTGTTACAGTCTGATTGCTAAGACTGTTATGTTTCGTTAACAGATATATACCACTGACTTTTTACAGGATACAGAAATTTTCATGAGAGGAATGTGGTTTTACAGATTTAGAGATGCTTCTGCATAACTGTTAAATCGTTTTCTGTTGAACTCCACTGCTTGTGGAAGCCATGCTCGCTGTTCTGGCTCTGTGGTGATAATGTTGGCAAAGTCACTCATCAATTTCCCCCCCCCCCTCTCTCTGCTGTGTCCAGTGGCGGTCCTAGCTTACATGACGCCCTGGGCGAACCTCACCTTCAGCGCCCCCCCCCCTGTTCGCCAACACACACACATTCGAATCCCCCCAAAATAAAGGACAGACATAACTCTTTCACAAAATAACTTTTTATTGGACTAATTGTTGGAACTTCAGAACCAAAACAAAGACTCAAATTTCTGAATTTTACAAATCCTTCATCACGTAAATAGAATAACTCACTTAAGAGAATGTAATTATGATACTATGAACAGGAAAAATACAAATTAAATTGCACAACTGCCATAAATAAACTAGAGAATCAAATTTCTAAATTGTACAAATGCTCTATCACATAAATAGAATAAGACACTTAAGAGAGGGTAATTATTATGCTACACTTTGAACAAGAAACAAAATATATTGCACCACAGCACAACTGCCATCTAAAGCCTGACTCTTCTTACCTTCCTTGATGCAAAGTCATTGATCTTTTATTATTTATTTTATTTTATTTTTTATTTTTATTTATTTCTTTATTTATTTATTCTTATTTTTATTTTTATTTTTTTTGCAGGCGCTCATGCCGCCCCTCCACAAATGCCGCCCTGTGCGGCTGCCCATATTGCCCATATGAGGAACCGCCACTGGCTGTGTCATTCATCATCTTCACTGTTTTCACGAAGTACTCATCTACCACAAAATCGGGATCAAGAGACCATGTTTCCACAGTTGAGGTTAGCCAGTCAGAACTAATATTTAAAGTTTCGAAGATAAAATGAGACTCATGTCTGATCAGATCAACGAGAGTTGTGTCTTTCGTTATTATTAGGAAGACGAGTTTCCCCTTTCTGAAGTCACCAGGTCTTTCTGCGCTGATCATTTGGCTGCCATCTTCTCTTTAATTGTAGTGATCGTCCTAGGATTTGTACCGAACAAAGCGAATGGGACCACCTCTTGAGTTAGGTACCATCCATGATTCTTCATTTTGCCTAGGACTGAATGAGCTGCCTCCTTATCAATCTACTGGTACTGCCATGTATCAGCGGCAGGTCGATCATTGGTGCATTTGCAGCACAGTTGGCCGACATCCATTGTGATGAGTAGAACAATGACAAGAAACTGCTGGTCCTCTGTAGATTTTTACGTGTTTCAGAAGCATACCCACTCTCTTCAGCAAACACAAACATCTTCATGGAGTAGATTTATTGCCATCCATCTTGCTTAGTGTATGACCCTGGCCTGTTCCAGTGTATCCCTGGAGGAGGTGTGCTACCATTGAGAATTATGATTATCTCTGCCACTTTACAGTAGTCTGATCGTGGCAGTTTTGTGGGTTCTGGATTGGAGAGGATCTCATTTAGCAATGAGATGGTCTTCTCCCCCTTTTCCCCAAGCAAGATGTTCTGTCTGGTTTTGTGTGCTAATTTGTGTGGGTTATCCTTGTTGATCTTAGACCAGACCTCTTTAACTCTTTAAACCAAGGGTTGTCAGGGCTCTTCATACTGCCAAATAACTTATCCCATACGGCTGCAACAATGAGTTCAACACATGGTGACGGCAGGCCAGGAAGAACATCTTTCTAGACATCTTACTCTCTAGCTTCTTTGCAGCTCCTTTGTGAATGCCGGTGTACTAGCAGTAGTGTCGAACACCAAAGCTACTAGTAGCGTGTGTGCAAAAAGGTAGAGTGCAAATCAATTGTATGCAACATGATCAATAATGCAACATTGCATGCAACAATGTATGGGTTAGACCCTCCAAAGGGGGAGAGGGGTTATGCAAGAAGGGGAGAACTGTTTAGATCCTCCAAGGGGGAGATGGAGGTATGCATGAAGGGGAGAGAGGGTAAACTAACCTGGCAGCTCAGGCCCACAGAAGTATATATATATATATATATATATATGAATTGCATGTGTGTGTGTATATATGGGTGTGTATGCATGTAGGTTTGTATTAAAAAAGTAAAACAAAATTTCTTATTTATATATATATATATATATATATATCAAAGCTATTGACTTCTCCTTAGGGAACCGGAGCTTACAGATGAAAAGAAGGATCAACACAACGGCAAACATTTTCATTTATTTGTACATCAGACGTTTCGACAAATCTTTTGTCATCATCAGTGAGTTAAGTCTTAAAACCTTAAAACAAAATTGAAAAGTGAAAGTTACATCAATACAATATTAAGACCATTAAAATTAAAACCTTAAAGCAAAATGAAAATTGCATCAATACAAAATTAAAACATTTAAATTTCATCACTATAAAAACTAAAATTAAATTAAATTTCATCACTATAAAAACTAAAATTAAATTACCTCAATAGGTAAATACACAATGTTTACATCCACCTCCATACTTGGCAAAGTCTAAGAGACCACTAGGTGGTCAGGGGATTAGAAAGGGTATATCTGTGAAACACGGTTGGTTGTCAAAAGAGTCGTAATTTGTAGGATGAGCTATTATTATTAAGGGAGGGTTTGTTTCTATAGATGTACAAAGATTCTAAAATTCGGAGTTCTGTAAGGTTATTGGATCTAGTTAAAATTTCAAACTGAGTTTTGTGAAGGGGATGGTCGTTTTCATTACTGTGGTTTCTAATTGCGGATTGTGGAGGGCTACTGAGGGGACGGTTGGTACGGACTGACAAGCCCAAATGTTGAGAAAGGCGCACCTCCAGTTGGAGTTGAGTGCTGCCAATATACGCAGCCTTACAGCTGTCGCACGTGTATTTGTAAACAACATTGGGGCATACATAAATTATTAAATTTGGAGCTTCAATCGAAAACTAAAACAGTGAGTTTTCTCAAGCTGAAATATAAAAATTCTCTGTTTGGTCTAAAATCTAGGGTGTCTTATATTGATTATCATTGTTTAGTTACTAAATTTCAGACTTGCTGTGATAAAACTGTCAACAGACATAAAAGGATACATGCTGCCAAATTGGAAAAATTGGGAATCACTCAGTCGTTTTTAATAATCCAGATAATTTTATTTGTAATTTCTCTAATAAAGTCTTAAGTATTAGAGAGAAAGAAATATTGTCGTTAGGCTTAAATTTTGATCTACCTCATTATAAACTAAATTTTTATAAATTTTTCTCTGGCTTTGAAAATCTTCTCATGAATATTAAGAATTGTGAGATCCGACCAAATTTCTCGTTTCATAACTTGGTAAAACAAGTGGAGAGCATCTTTTAAGAATTTTTATAATTTTAAACCCCATAAGGTGTTTTCTCCCCTCTTTAATAAGCAAGATTTTAAAATTCTTAATAATTTGAAAAAGGATAACTCTGTCATCATTACAAAACCGGATAAGGGTAAAGGAGTAGTGCTGATTGATTCAACAGTTTACATAAATAGAATGGAGACAATTTGTCGGATACGTCTAAATTTAAAAGGGTAAAAGAGAATGTCCTGTCTAAATTACTAAAACTCGAAGATAAACTTAATAGGTGTTTGCGTAAATTAAAAAATAGTAATATTATTGCTGACAATACATACAATTTTTTATTTGCTTCTGGTTCTAATCCAGGAATTCTATATGGTTTACCTAAAGTCCACAAGCCAAATTTCCCACTAAGACCTATTCTTTCGGCATGTGGTACATTCAATTATAACTTAGCCAAATTCTTCGTTCCCTTGCTTTCAAAACTCACCTTTAATGATTATTCTATTAACAACTCGTTTGATTTTGCTAAAGAGATAAAAGAGATCAATCATGCCGATTCTCTTACTATGGCCAGTTTTGATGTCTCATCATTGTTTACTAATGTCCCGTTAAAAGAAACATTAAATATCATACTAAATAAGTTATTCACTACTGATAATACTCTTATTAATGGCCTCACTCAGACTCAATTTAAAAACCTTCTCGAAATAGTGTGTTTTGATAATCTTTTCTTATTTAATAGCAACCTTTACAGCCAAATTGATGGGGTAGCTATGGGTTCCCCGTTAAGCCCAACACTAGCAAATGCATTTCTTTGCCATTACGAAGAAATTTGGTTGAAAAATTGTCCTAGTAGTTTTAAACCATATATTACAGAAGATACGTGGATGACACTTTCTTAATATTTAACCATCCTTCACACGTAAAACTTTTTCGTGATTATCTTAATAAACAACATAGTAATATTAAGTACACGTGTGAAAACGAAACAAATAATAGTTTACCTTTCCTGGATGTTTTAGTTAAACGGGCCCATAATAAGTTCCATACTTCACTATTTCGGAAACAAACTTTTACTGGCTTGGGAACCAATTATTTAAGTTGTATGTTTTATAAATATAAGATTAGTGCTATAGTAACATTATTAACAAGAAGTTACCGTATTTGTTCGGATTACTTTTCGTTAAACGAAGAATTTAAATTTTTAAAACAGTACTTTATTAACAATTACTACCCTTCTCATCTATTCGATAACCAATTAAAGAAATTTTTAAATAACACTTTTGATACTAAACTCCCCGTAACTACAGTACAAAAAGAAACCAGATATATTAAATTACCTTTTTATGGTTATTTATCATTGCGTATTCGAGGTGAATTGTCCAAACTACTCAAGTCTAGTTATCCCCAAATAAATTTTAGATTCGCCTTCGTCAACCCACTTAAATTATCAAATTTTTTAAAGTTCAAAGATGAATTCCCCAAAACTGTATGCCCCAATGTTGTTTACAAATACACGTGCGACAGCTGTAAGGCTGCGTATATTGGCAGCACTCAACTCCAACTGGAGGTGCGCCTTTCTCAACATTTGGGCTTGTCAGTCCGTACCAACCGTCCCTCAGTAGCCCTCCACAATCCGCAATTAGAAACCACAGTAATGAAAACGACCATCCCCTTCACAAAACTCAGTTTGAAATTTTAACTAGATCCAATAACCTTACAGAACTCCGAATTTTAGAATCTTTGTACATCTATAGAAACAAACCCTCCCTTAATAATAATAGCTCATCCTACAAATTACGACTCTTTTGACAACCAACCGTGTTTCACAGATATACCCTTTTAATCCCCTGACCACCTAGTGGTCTCTTAGACTTTGCCAAGTATGGAGGTGGATGTAAACATTGTGTATTTACCTATTGAGGTAATTTAATTTTAGTTTTTATAGTGATGAATTTAATTTAATTTTAGTTTTTATAGTGATGAAATTTAAATGTTTTAATTTTGTATTGATGCAATTTTCATTTTGCTTTAAGGTTTTAATTTTAATGGTCTTAATATTGTATTGATGTAACTTTCACTTTTCAATTTTGTTTTAAGGTTTTAAGACTTAACTCACTGATGATGACAAAAGATTTGTCGAAACGTCTGATGTACAAATAAATGAAAATGTTTGCCGTTGTGTTGATCCTTCTTTTCATATATATATATATATATATATATATATATATATATATATATATATAAATATATATGAATTGTATGTGTATATATGTGGGTGTGTATGCATGTAGGTTTGTATAGAAAAAGTAAAACCTTTATTAAGACGTGTATGCGGGCCGGGACTAGGCCCTTTAAATGTGGGTAACCTAACCTAAGAAGGGTAATAAAACAAGAAGGAGGAGAGAGAGGATGAGATACTTTCACTGCGGCGTCTCGAAGCATTTTGAATTCTTCACTAGCCTTCCTGGGCGGCTTTAGGATCACAGCCATTTGACACAAGAACCAGCCAATCGTATGGCGTAATCGGCGGTCAGACAGTTTCTTTAGAGGGCAAGCAGCCAGTCGCCTTAGTTTAGTGGCTTATATATACATATATAGACTAACTGGAATGGCATCACCACTCACAACAAATTCCTAAAGTAAAATGTAGCCACCCTAGTAGGCTTCCGAACCCCCACCAGTCGAAACAGCCAGTCGCCCTAGATACTTACACACACCCACACCCACACCCACCCACACCCACACACAACCACCCACACACACACACACACATATATTTTTTTTTTTTTTTTTTAAGTTCGGGAAGAACCGATTCGCCTCTATTTAAAAGGGCATATCTCAGCGGAAAAACAAAGAAAAAGTGAGAGGAAAGACAGAGGAAAAATAAAGGGTGGAGGGGACAGTCGAAGTGGAAAAAGACCAAGGATGAGAAAGACTGCAGGGTCGAGCCCCATCATCCTTGGGTGCTAGGGCCGGGAGGGCGCACGTGAAACCTCCAGGAACAAGCACGTACAAACGAGCACAAAGAGCACTCAAGAGCACGAGCTTAGAACCCCCTTGCGGGGAACACACATATATATATATATATATATACATACCCTTTATTTCCATTAACATTTGTTTATATGGTGTAAAGGAGAAATAAAACACAACTATGTCGTTCTGGCTATTTAATATATATCATTCATGAAATACATTCGGTAAATATGTATATACATTAGGTGCAAAACAGGGATAATACATACATGATTTATTTAGCACATATATTTACATGAAACAAAAATAACAACCAGGAGAGAAAAATTGTATGTACGGGGTGTCAGGAAATGATTGCCCCGACGAGACCACTTGAAAGAGCGTTAAAATCTGAATAAAAACCATATATTCTATTCCTGTGATTTTAATTCTTACCATTTTTTTCCCCACAGAAACCATGGCATCATCTATTTTGAACGATTCAGAGAAAAAGCGAGTTCTTGACCGCATTCGAGCTGTCACATTTCGTGAAGCAAAGGAAGCTGGTGCAACTTTCATAACTCGACACTGGGTGGCTAAGAGATTAAAAAGATCAGAAGACTTTGTCAAAAGGAATTGGAATAAGAATCCTGAAGATTGTGAAACAGAATTTCGAGGAGGAAGACCGGAGAAATTATCTCAAGAATCGAAAGACATTGTGCTTGCTGCATCACGGCGCCGAAAGAAGAGCTGCTCTGAGGTAGCGAAAGAGATACTTATCCGTCGTGGTAAGATAGAGTCAATCGGCAACTTGTACATCAGTTTCGAGTTCGCCAAGGCTTGAGTGCTTGGCATGAAATAGCTAAGCCACGGAAGAGTGATCTTAATATTGAAGATCGGCTATGGTTTTGTGATTATCTTGAGGAATGGACGGAAGACGATTTCCTTCAATTGGTTGTCAGCGATGAATACTTCGTTTATGTCTCCAGAAAACCAAATTTTCAGAATTATCGGGTTTGGGCAACAACTCCTGATGAAGTCCCAGACGACCAGAAGTATCGAGAAATAGTAAAAAATCCAGCATGTGTGGGTGTTTTCATTATGTTCTCTATTCGGCAGCTCATCTGGGTTATCAAACCAAGAGGAACCAGTTGGGATGGGCCTTATTTTCGAAATGTAATTTTAGCCCAACATGTAATTCCGTTTTTGAAAGACCCCGAGTGTGTTTTGGATGTTGAACAGACAACCTTTCTTCACGACAAAGCCCCCTGTATGAAAGCACTTGCGACTCAAAAACTGCTTAAGGACAATAACATTGATTTTTTCGGAAATAATGAATGGCCTGGCAATTCTCCCGATCTTAATGTCTGTGAACATGTCGGATCCATCATGAAGGATCGGGTGGAGTCCTTAATGCTGGAACAACCCATTCAGAATCGGTATTCAACAGAAATTATGACTGTAAAGATCAACGAAGTCCTTGAAGAAATGAGTCATGATACCGATCTCTTTGAGACACTTCTGGGATCATACCCCCGTCGATTAATGACCGTCAGAGCTGCAAATGGGGGCAACACCCGATATTAAAACAAGTGTTTTTTATTCAAAATTAAACGCTCTTTCGCGTGGTTTTGTCTGTTTTTTTCTATTCCTTTCAGTTTCTTCTGTACAGGGGGGCAATCATTTCCTGACACTCTTTACAACAAAATCAGAATATATAGCACGTTTAATATATACATACATACATATATATATATATATATATTCGTGTAGAAAATGGAAATACATGGCTTTAGGTCAGTTTCTACCACGCTTAAATGAAATAGTAAACTCGTACGTAATCGAGTCCACAGTTACATCCTCATTGCTTTGTACTACAAAATAGATGCGAATTAACATTAATTCACCACCCAAAGTATGCGGTGGTCTATATTCAATATAAAGGTCTTTCAATTTGTTTAACACTATTTTTGTACCCATTTTACAATTGGGAGTCAAACTATCACGCTCTTTAAACGGATAGAATACAATCAAAAGCACGCACGAAGATGATATCGTTTGCTATAACATCACCCTTAAATTCAAGATTATAAACACTCCTTTCCAAACGTGCATTTATTCTTTCCTCGCTGACCTTTTCAACTGTAAAATCTTCTTAACAACTCATATCGGCAATTGAAGTATGTTGCTAAATCGTGCCGACAACTGCGTCTTATATAAGGAAATAATTCTTCAGGGTGAACAGTAAAGGTGAGTTCAGCCCTGTACCGTTCTAGTCCTTTATACCAAAGTTCATGATAGTTCGAGGAGTCTGTCCCTTCCAAATACGTATCCAGTTCCAAACCATTCTCACCTTGTTCGTCCCTACACTTGGTAAAATCATTCAGCAGGGCGGTGTACGCTTATTCAAGCACCGTGTCAAAATAACGCATATCAGTAACACGTCCGTCTAATATAGGTTTTAGTTTACGGAAACCGACGACTTCAAACATTCTGTCGAGAATGAAACGACTTCGCGTGGGATTAAGGGTGTTATTGTCCGCATCATTCTTCCACATCAACCGTATATCAACGCATGGTTGATTTCTATCACGATTTACGCATAACGTACAAATAATGGCGTATGAAGGTGCATCACTAATCTGTTCTCTTTTTGTGCCTACACCCAGAGGTATTTTACAACAGTCTTACCCAACATCTCAACCACCACGAACATTCTGTTCATCTCTTCAATAATTAAATAACTAACATTGCGTCTACCAGAGTTTCAGTGCCTACATTTCGTTTCATGTACATAATTAATAGCACCGGTATTACGCCTGAATACAGGCACAGACTTCAACACGGACACGTCGTATACTGCAATGAGGATGCTGCTCAACGGAAGGTCCATTTTTTAATAGTTTTCTATTGATCCTGTACGGAGACAACGTCCAGTCGGGTCAAGCTCTGAGGCGACTATGAACCACCGGTGCGCTGTTTGACTCGGTGGGACCGTGCGGGGTGGTTTGGAAGGTGGGAGGTGGGAGGCGGGTATGAGTCAGATGGGTTGCGTCATGATCGCCGCCAAGCGTTAGTAATGCAGATTCGTGTACGAGAGTGTTCCAACATGAGAGAATCGATTCGCACTGGTAAATCATCCGAATATTTAAAACTGTAACCCATTCTACTGGGGAGGTGTTTAGAGAATTTTTCCATCTGCGATACATGAAATAACATCGGTTTTAATGGTTTATCACACACACTTCCTGGAATGCGCACCATCCATCTTCTACAACGTTCAGAGGTAACTGCATTCACCATTGTACTTTCTCAAGTAAGAACTATGCACATATAAAACTTATTAGCACTCTGGCGATCTATTTGAGAGAAACATGTGTCCATACTTGGCCTTTTTGCTGGACAAACAATACTCGTCTCTAAAGTATACTAAAAACCTGCGCACTTCAACATGATACACATGGGTGTAGTGGTAGAAATATTTTAAACTGTTCATAATCATAAGATTTACATTATCCGCCCCAGCGTATGCGTACTTGCTGTGATGTAACATGGTATAATATCTCCTGTCGCACCAGTCATCAAAAAGGTTCACAACCCAGAGCCTTTGTTTCTCTTCTGCAAGCGTTGATTCTTTCACTTCACGATATATGTGTTCTTTAGTACAATTTAATCCTACAACATATCCCATTACATCGTTTGAACCGCGAAACTCCGCAATGCTCTCACCAGAATATCCATAGAGTATTTGGGCATCTTGCTCCTCATATTCTGCATGATTTAATGTGGCCTTAAAGGCTTCAAAGGAGGGGTGACTAGAAACTCTTTGGGTGTTCACCACATCTGTAGATTTTAGCGAGTACTACTTCAGGAATGTAGAGCATGCAGTATCATCGGTCGCCATCGTTATTTTTCGTCTACGCGAGAATTCCTCAATAGGTAAAAGATACGTCTGAGAACCAGGGCTTGTGGGAGTAAACTGAGCACGCAGGGAGATGTGACCCGCCAGCTGGGTTAGTAGCAGGAGTCACGTGACTCTTTTTATTGGCCAGTAACATACAGTGGGTGTGCATAGTTTTCTTCTTGTACACACACACACACACAGGAGAAAATGAAACGCCAGCTGAAGCATAATTTAATTTAAATGCACGAAATAAATAGGGAAAATAAATAAATTGTAAAATTTCGTCAACAGGTAAATAAACTCTAATATAACAATTATTTATATAATAAATATTCACACATCAAGGTATCCAAAGGGAACGGTGTCGTAAGTGCCAGGCACCTGGTATCGTTTTCTCTGTGTTACGACACACTTTTGTCCCCCTAAGTTCCTTCATGCCCCCAACTTCTGTGCCTGAAAGTTATGAGTTCCTATAACCAAGTGGGGTGGTTGGTTACCCTCATTTCCATCATCTTTTAAACTCACTAGCCTTATGAGCGAATCAAAGTTGACGATCTCCTCCCCCATCCTCAGCCGTAGCCAGTAAGTTTTTGGTCCTGTTGAGACAAAAGAATCAGCGTAGGCGCTATCTCCAGACTCATCCTTGATCTCGTCAGTCAACTCTTCGAGGAATTCCCCAATAGGAGGCATATATTCACCTTCCTTCTCCGTGAAACTCACACTATCTGTGATTGCGTACAGAATCCTCCGTCCAAGAGAATGCATTAGACTCCAATGCGAAGGCGGGCGAAGGCTGTTGTGAAACTGGCTACAGGTATGTTTGTGACATGTGATGTATCTGTAGCCAATTCGGTTCTGTTGTACTTTATTATGTACGTATTACCCACATTTACGATCTCTATGACCTCTTTATCGATGGCGTTGGCGTAATCCCACACTTCGTTATAACTTTGGGCTAGATGGACGTTCCCTTTGTCTGTATTCTGGGCAAATTTTACCCAAAGACTATTTAGACACAAATTTGCACTAAAGATCTTACCAAGGTTCCTCACAATTTTGCCCCGTTGAAGTTGTATCCCTTCATGATCACGGTAGCGTAGAATATCCGCTGATTTTTCATTTTCGGTCTCAATTCCTCGTGGGTATCCTGATGCTTCTACCTTATCCTTCAAAAAAGTATTTGGTTGGGGAGCTTCTGAAACCTCCACATCTCATATATCTTTAGTATTCTGTACCCATGGCGAATGGCTAGGGACAGCTCAATAGGGTGTATCATGCTCAGCTCAGGTCGAATATTGAAAAACTTGGAATTTCAAGATTGGCAGTATATATTCCTATGTAAAATTGAATTTTAAGAGGAGTTCATCTTCTGCAACTTTTGCGAAAAATCATATTTAAGTGTTCAAAATCGCACTTTTTTGTCGAAAAATGGGATTTTTGGCCAATTTCAAAGACTTGGTAGCCTCAAATGACCTCCATATGTTCCATATTGTTCACATACACCCTTAAGCATTTCTAGGGGCAGGCTTGGGCCCATTTAAGATCAGCCAAAGTGGTTCATAACCCCTAAAATAACCAAAATCACCCAAAATGGCCCAAAACTAAGGAATTGTTTGATTTTGTCTCCTATACACCACATTTCGCGGCTGTTCTGTTCTCTTCATCAGGCAGAATCTTTATGTTCTTCTTTCTTAGTCTTGAATTTTCTTTTTTTTAGAAACGCCTCCACCGATTTTTATTTATTTTCTTTTCGGCATCACTGAACTGAGTGTGATGGCAGCTGCCCCCACCTTTCCGCAAGCTCCTGTGACGTTCAACCTTTTTTTTTCAATTGCAATTCTTCTTTAATATTTGTATAAATCCCTCCTCCACCCCCAGCTTGTAATAATATGCTGGTCAACTGAATGTTTTGAGATTTTTTCTTCTGAAAGCATCTCGATTTGTCTAGCAGATCTTGTAGAGATCTAAATCATGTTCATAATGTCTTGCTTTAACTTCAAAACTGGCAACAATTCTCTGTGATCGATCCTAGCACGAACAAAACCATCTCTTCTCTCTTGCCCATACACTGCATGAGCTGCAGCTGAAACTTCCTGGACTGCTCTTTCACAGCTTCGAGTGTGAACTGAGAAGTTCTCAACTTCAAGTGGAGACCTGAGAAGCTCCTCAACTTCTCCTCTTCACATCTTACAAGTGAAGAGTGGCTCATACTGTTTCTCCTTATCCCAATTAATCAGAGTAATTGGAGAAGTGGCATCAAAATTCAGTTTAGGGTTTCTATGAGTTCTCAGACCCATGTCTCCATACTCAGACTTACCTCTGATCTTCTTGATCATCTGAACCCCCATGCCCTCTCCTCCTCATCCTCACTGCAAAGGAGAGAGGCAATGAGGTTCTCACTCTGAGCATGATATGCTCCACGAACTATCACATGAGTGATTATGTTCCTGACTTCAGAGGTCTGGCTTCTCAGCAGTCCCAGAATGGTCACAATATGGTGGGGGTCCATACCTCATGTGATGCTTCACCTTGCTCTCAAAATACATTTTGAAGTAGAAGTCCAGGCAGAACTTCAGCAGCACCTCCAGCTTCTTCAACATCTCCCCCTTCAGACCATGCTGCCTCATCCACAGCATCAACAGAGCCTCACCTGTAGTCAGCCAGCGTGACTGATTCAGTGGGCCACACTTCAGACCAGCAATTTCCTTGCTCAAATCTCCTGTCTTGAGAGCTTTGATCAGTAGGTAGCAGTTCTTCTGGTCAGTGCTAAGGTTCTGTACAATGGCTTCTGGCAGTTCAATTATATCTTCTGGCAGAGCCTTGAAGCTAAAGTTGACAGGTATGTCATTGATCTTCTCCAAAAGTTTTCCTACTGGGTCACTGAACCCAGACTTGTGCGTGTAGGGACCATCAAGCTTGATGATCATGTGCCTGAGGCTGAGTTCATTAATATGCAACTGGCATATCAGCCAGTGACACTTGTGACCTAGCAGTCTCTCCAAGTGAGTGATGGCTCCTCCATCAGGTCCTGTTTGTGTTGGTGGAGTAGGGCGGGTCGTACTCAGGTGACAACATGAATCTGAAGGAAATCCTACCATCAGGGGTGTCTAAATTATGTGTTTTTACATGGGGAATTCAAATATGAGCTTCTTTTTTGGATAGGATAACTCTAACCTACATCATTTTGTATTTCTAAATTGCCAATTTTACCCTTTTGAACCCCTTTATAATATATTAAAAGATATAAGGTAAATCATTTATATTGACAAGGCCAAATCAACTTTACATATATTTATTAATAGGTGAACTGCATGTATATCACTGGATATATTACAAAGATCATTCTCCTGACATCTTGAACTTTGCCAGGTTGCACAAATCCTGCTTTGACTCAGACTTGAACATCAGCTTCCTGCTGGTCTCCTGAGCCCTGATCCCTCCATCCCTCTTTTCCTGTGAGAAGTACTTAGCAGAAGCCTCAGTCACCATTTTAACAACCCTCTCAATGCTTTGTGTGTGGCAAGGCCAGTTGCGTACCTCCATGGGGGTGTTGATGAAGTTTTTCACCTCTGAGGTGCTTAGAGAGCAGGTGAGAGGTGGCTCTGACACACCTTCTGACCAGCTGATCAAGTCACCGATGCTGGAAGCATCACAATTGATGTCAGGTGTCCTTCTGCTCCTAACAGAGGAGTCCCCCAGCTGAGTGTCCGGGTCCCCCTCTCCCCTGATGGCCAGGATTCTCTCCACTCCTTCAATCCTCTCCTTCTGATCCTCAGAGCAGAGTAGTGTTTGGAGGATGACTTCACTGTGGGCATACCAAGCAGATCTTCTCACAGTTGGCATCACAATATCCAGCACCTCCTTTCTCTGGGACTTGAGGCAGTCCAGCTGAAAGAGGATGTGCCTAGGCCCTTCGATCCAGGAGTGCTTGACCTTCACGTTGAACCAACATGGTTAATACACTCCAATGATGAATTACACAATGAATTGCAGAATCTTCAGGTTCTTTCCTTTAAGTCCGTGCTTTGACACCCACAGCCTGAGAAGTCTGTTCGCTGTGGTGAGCCAGCGGCTGTGGTTTACTGGTCCTATCTCTAACAGAGCCAGCCCTGCAGGAAGTACTCCATCCCTGACTGCACAGACAATTTTATAGCCATAGTATTGATCAGTTGAGAGATCTTGAATGACCTTGTCAGGAAGCTTGATCAGTGGAGGGCCAACAGAGATTCGGGTGAAGTTTGGATTGATATCAAAGTCTGTAGCAGAATCAAGGAGCTTTCCTATTGGCCCGGATAATTTTTTGTCTGACAGAGTAGGGCCATCAAGGTCAACAATGAGATGGCGCAGGGGAAGTTCAACAGTGTGCAGGTTGCACACCAACCAGACCAGCTTTCTCCCCAGGTGCAGCTCCAGCTTCCGCATTACTCCAGCTTTCACACCAGTGTTGACATTTGTTGAGTCTCCTCCAATGGCCAACAAGGTCTTATCATAACCCCTCTCTTTCAGCCAGGCAAACAGGACCTTAGCAATCTTCTCCGCATGTGACTCCTCTTTAGTTGCTTTCTCTGGGGTAAAGTGGAACAGATAGTAGCTGCCAGGCTCACTAACAACACTATAGTGTTCTTCCTTGATCTTTGCGGGAAAAGATTGGTCACTGCCCTCAGCTTCCATCATCACATTGGTCAGATCAATCCGCCCATCAAAGAGGATGCAAGAGATCCCCCCCTCCTCCCTGAACTTCTTCTCGAACTGTTCCCCCAGCTCTCTCATCAACTTCTCCTGTGCTCTCTTGACCTTGCTCTTATCAATCACTTTACTTGTATGGCCTTATGCGCGCCAGAAAACCGTCAAAATATTTCATATACCAAACTGTATGATAATTACAATTAAGTGGAATAGCACACCCTTTTATTTGAGTATTTAAATATTATTATTATTATATGAATTACATTATATGTGTTTATATGAATTAGTTAGAACAATGCTCTATGAGAGATAACGTGAGCAGCCATGATAGAAAACGTGAGAAGACATATTCTGGGGTAACTACAATAGTAAAATAATCAACAATTTAATAATAATCAACTGCAAAATGATGTAGGTTAGGGTTATCAGAATTAAATATTTTCTTCAGAATTGTGTTCTATACACCAAAATATGTCATTTGAACACCCCTCTCCATTGATTTAAAAACAAATGCATAGTATGACCCGCCCTAGCATACCAAGCAGATCTTCTCACAGTTGGCATCACAATATCCAGCACCTCCTTTCTCTGGGACTTGAGGCAGTCCAGCTGAAAGAGGATGAGCCTAGGCCCTTCGACCCAGGAGTGCTTGACCTTCACGTTGAACCAACATGGGTAATACACTCCAATGATGAATTCCACAATGAATTGCAGAATCTTCAGGTTCTTTCCTTTAAGTCCGTGCTTTGACACCCAGAGCCTGAGAAGTCTGTTCGCTGTGGTGAGCCAGCGGCTGTGGTTTACTGGTCCTATCTCTAACAGAGCCAGCCCTGCAGGAAGTACTCCATCCCTGACTGCACAGACAATTTTATAGCCATAGTATTGATCAGTTGAGAGATCTTGAATGACCTGAAAAGAGCTGAAATGGGCAAGAACAAATTTATCTGCAAATGCTAAACACATTATGCTTTTTTGGTTTCAAAATGTTATAAAATGCTAATTTATCTGTTGTCTGTAATGCAAATAATTTGTTCATGTACTCTAAAAAAACTAAAGAAACACATCCTAAAAATATTCTTTAGAACATTGAAATAGGCCTCATACTGCTCAGTTGTACTAAAAATGAACCACCTAATTTTAGCTCAAATCAAAGTTGTTAATTAAATTTTGCTCAATGTATCACTATAATGTGCGTAGAAATAGCTTTTTCTGAAATATAACAGAATAATACTCACATGTGAACAGTAACCAAAAAAATATCAGTAGATAATCACTAAATCTATCCCCTCACTGCAAGCCGAGGTGGTAAAATAGCTTCATAAATCATGAGTCACTTCAAATATTTCACAAAACGTTTTAGAATGTTCTGAAACGTTACATTCTAGCCTCTGAGAAAGGTGGCTCAGAAAATGGCCTTATGCGCGCCAGAAAACCGTCAAAATATTTCATATACCAAACTGTATGATAATTACAATTAAGTGGAATGGCACACCTTTTTATTTGAGTATTTAAATATTATTATTATTATATGAATTACATTATATGTGTTTATATGAATTAGTTAGGACAATGCTCTATGAGAGATAACGTGAGCAGCCATGATAGAAAACGTGAGAAGACATATTCTGGGGTAACTACAATAGTAAAATAATCAACAATTTAATAATAATCAACTGCAAAATGATGTAGGTTATGGTTATCAGAATTAAATATTTTCTTCAGAATTGTGTTCTATACACCAAAATGTCATTTGAACACCCCTCTCCATTGATTTAAAAAAAATGCATAGTATGACCCGCCCTATTGGTGGAGTCACCACCAAGGACCACAATAGTATCTTTAGCACCATGAGCACTAATCCACTCAAACAGAGCCTGAGCTATCTTCAGTGCAGGTTTCTCATTTCCTTCAGGTTCTTCTGGTGTACAATGGAAGAGATACTTCCCCTCAGGTTCCCAGGTAACACTATAGTGCTCTTCAGTTGTAATATCAGGATGGAAGCGGCCACTTTCTTCATTGTACCTCATGATCTTTGTCTTCTTATCTTGTTTTCCATCAAAGAAAATTCCCTTGATCTCTTCTCCCTCTGTCTTTTTCTCCAGGGTCTCCACCGAGGCACCTATTACAGACTCCTTGCCCCCTCCACATCTTCATCCTGTTAACAGCTAGATATGCCTTATCAGCAGATAGATGGCCAGCTTTGATGAGATCTTGCACGAAATCAGTTGCAATGGCTGCTGCAGGAGTGTTTGCCACCTTGAACCTGACTGCAGCCGCAGCAGTGCTTGAGATATCCATGTAGTTCCTCCTGGCAGAGGTGGAGACTTTGCCAGTGTTGACACTGGAGCTTGTGCCTGGTGCAGTACTGGAAAAATCTGTGTCAGCAGTAGGAGCTTCTCTGCCTGGAGACTCTTGCAAGGAAGTCACCTCATCTTCATCATTATCACCATCATCAGCTCTAAGCAGTAGCTCCTTTTCTTCTCCCTCTTTTCTGTTTCTCTTCTCAGCTGCCTTCTGTTCTTCCTCCTTACTCTTAGCAGCCTTCACCTGCTTCACTGTTTCCTTCACATCAACAGATGCCATCCGGAAGCCAGAAACTTCTGAGGTTTTGATCCTCTGGTAATGGAGCCACTCTAGCTCTAGTTTTAGAATCTTCTGAGGCAGAGGACAGTCACAGTTGGCATGAACTCTAGCAGCACAGCCAGAGCAGCCAGATGCTTCAGTTCCACAGAGAGTAATATCATGTCTGCAGGTGTTATGTCAAACAATGTATCAAGTTCAGATATTCTCTTCTCTCTCTTTGCAGCCTTCACTCTGCCATTCACTAGGTCAATCACTTCATTCCACCTGACAAGAATCTTCCTGGCAATGGATATCTCTTGAATGATCACAGGAGGAGTGAACTTGACATTGCTTTTGCGCCACTGTGCCAGTACCAGTGATGCCAAGTCCTCAGCCAAATCTTGCAGAGGGTTCTGAGCTCTCTTCATATCATCCAGAAGCAGCTTCTCTTCCTGGAGAAGGATTCCTTTCTGAAACACAGCTCTCCAGGTTGGAACTTCTGTGGGAAATAACTGCTTGCCTGGACCCACCAGATCACTCAGCTTTGAACCAGAACTTTTTCTGGTCTTTCGTCCTTGCTTAGCCATGGTGGCTACACAATCTTCACCAAGCTTTGTATCTGAAACATAGAAAATTATCACAGTGAAACTCTAGTAGCCTATAACAGCTGTTACAATGGTTTTGTTTGGTAAGAAACCGGTCTGTTACATTTGTACTACAGTGTATGTCCTGCACAGCTGTTCTGTACATAACCAGAAAACCAAAAAGTGAAAATTTGAACACTTAAACGTGATTTTTAGCAAAAGTTCAAGAAAACAAACCTCTCCTAAAATTTAATTGTACATAGGAATACATACTGCCAATCTTGAAATTCGCGCTTCAATGAGCATGATACACCATACAGCTCAAGGCTGTATATACGCCTCTGATCTTCCTCTGATTGATTGTCTGATTACAGTCCCCATTGTTCTCCTCTACGCACTTCACACACAGAGAAAAACATGAGTTTGTGATCTATAACAACGGGCAAGACTGACATCCATAAGTCGCGAGGGGGACCACATCTACGAAAGAAAGTCCGAAATAGTTCTCGGTCAAATTAGCTGGCAAATTGGCAAATTAGCAGGCAGGGTGGGACACACCATATTTTCAGGCGCGCCTCCGGGGTACGGATTGTTCTTCATCACGTAGGGGTATAAAGACCAGAAGTCGTAGTAATGGAATTTCACGCCCTCTGTAGGTGGAAAGTATAGTTTGAAGGGATTTGTGCGTCCACCAAACAAACTCTCGCCACATTTACGAGGGTCCTGCACCATTGAACGCTTGATGGTGCTTATTTCTTCGCGGTACTGTTCATTTCTCTCCATCCGTACATCACATTCTTGTTCCCACAAAACCTTGTGAGTGAACTGGGAGCTTATAAGTTGATCTTGGGTCCGGGTCCATGCAAGACTGTCGGCCGGAGATCTGCCGTGAATATCTCCTATGATACCATACTCATACGTGGGCATACATGCTACCAGCATCCGTTAAAGGAGTACGCCGTCTTCTCACCAGTGGCAGGGTCTTCGCTTAGACCATCCACCCAAAAAACACGACCATTGATCTTAATGGCCACTTACCCCGTGTTGAGAGCATGTTTTATGTATACACCGGTCTGTTGTTATAGCTGTATGAGCCAGTAAATAGCCTTATACCCATAACTGCGTGGGTTGTTTCGGGGAATGACGGCTAGTGTGTATTTAGGTATGAAGTTGTTCTTGAACACCGTAAAACACAATGAAGCGATTGCGGTTGCGGCTTGTAGCGGGTCGCAGTTGAATCGGACTATGTACAGTTGCCCTCATATGTAATGTTCCTCGCCTCACAGGCGACTCCGTACATGTGGCAACGCCGCAGCGATAGTCAAAGCACCCCAACGGGGGGAAGGTGGGGTGGAGGGGAAACAATTGAGTCCAACAACATATAACATTGATATACAGGTAAGGCGCCGTTCAAAAATTACGTAACGCTATTTTTACTAAAAAATGACCCCCTCCCTGTAACGTTTCGTAACGTGTGGGGTGTGGGGTGGGGGAAGTGTTACATAACATCTTAGGGGGTGCCTTGTCTGCGTTACAGAACGTTCCTGGGGGATCTGAGGTGTTAATTTTAGCAAAAATAGCGTTACGTAATTTTTGAACGGCCCCTAATTATAATGTATTGTCTGTGTTCATAAAGATAAACGATTAATATGATCGTGAACAGCGTTCAACTCCATTTTTAGTAGTTATATACAGTAATAAGGTTCCATTATGATTACTGCAAGTCTATATGAACAGATACCACAATACAACTTTTTATATATAAGTGAATTTGAACAAAAAATAGACATTACACAACCATCCTCCATACTTCCTCACTCCCATTCCCCACCCACCAGTCTCGCGTATATTAAATCATTATGTAACAATACTAATAAAGCTGTTTGTAGTGTCTTTGTGCAGATTTAAATTGGGACAGGAGAGAGAGAGGTGAGAGAGAAAAAGATTGAGACTGTGAGAGAGAGAGTGAGGTAGAGGGACAGAGAGAGTTAGTGGGAAATGGCTTATCGATTGTTACACAAAGAACTTGTTAACAGTTTCGATCTGAATAACAGTAACTGCTTATCAAAATCACATAAGAATAATCCACGGTTATACTAGCATAAACATATTTATACATACTTATAAATTCATACAATATTACTCTATAGTAATGTTTGTGAAATGACGTTGATGGGGCAAACCGTGGTGTTGACATGGTTACTTGCTGTCGCCATCCAGGAGAGACTACATATGAGCGTGTCAGTAAAAACTGTAAGGTGACGGTTACATGAAGCAGGATATCACCATCTGTTTGTGGATGATGTCAATTATATTAATAGTGTTTTCCAGAGTGTATTCGTATTATCAGTGTGGAGACATAATGATTTAATCACGATGGACAGATAAACCCATTAATGTTTTCCAGATTACCTGTTGCATTATCAATATGGAGATATTATTAAATCTTAACAAAGAATATATGTACAGTATATACACAATAAAACACCATTTCTTTATTACAACAAATATGCAATGATTGAGAATGTTTTACTAAATAGTTTATTATACAAAACGTAAAGTCATCCAAAATGCTCACAGTTTGCCATAGATTAACATAAATGGCATAGCTATACCCGGTTCATAGTTAGTATTTGGCCCATCCCCCATTACTGTCTATTACATCTTGTAATCTGTGTGGCATAGCTGCAACATGGTTATGTATGATGTGTGGGTTCATTCGGAACATCTCCCATTTAGCCATAGTGTGATCCAGCTGGCGGCTGGTCCGCTCCTGCCCAGGCACTCATGAGTTCACCACATTTCACCACACGTTCTCAATGGGGTTGAGGTCACACCCCTTACTCGGCCAGTCCAGTAATTCTAGATTTCGCTGCTCCTCAAACCACCTTCTAACAATCTTGGCGGTGTGGATGGGAGAGTTGTCCCGCAAATGGATTTTAAATATTAAAAGTAGAATTATATCTCATCCACTATTTGAGATAGGTTTTAACCCCTATGTATTAGGGGTTTCTCTCAGCTACATGTAATTGTGCGCCGTTATACAAATAATACAGTCTGCAGTTATCCAGAATAAAATCCTAAAGTGTTGTCATAGTACTGAAAGAGTTAAAGAACAATTTTACGACCATTATTCGTCCCATGTAAATGTGGAAACCGGACATACAAATGCGTGTAATACATAAATCTTACTTTAGTAATAGTATAATAGTATAACAGTATACTAGTATAATAGTATAATGCAACATACCTGCATAAAGATAATCTGCTCAGGATAGGGCAAGGCATACGCGCGTACAGAAGGCAGCATCACCTCCTCCATGATCTCCATATATTGATCTGCCGTAAACCTCCCTTGGATCTCAGTCAGCTCTCTTAATCCTTGCAGGTGCATCCATCCCTACACATTCGCCGTCACATGCCCACTCCGTTTCACTTCGTAAATATCTTGGCGGGGATATCTCGTGTTGTCCTGTCGCCAACACCGAAGACGGCCGTGAGTTGTAGACGCAAACGTCTTCCCGTCACAGTATGCGAGATCATCATTTATATGCTAGCGAACAAACGAGAGCCTAGTCTGACGATGTAGTTCCTCGATCGTCTCTTTTTTGGAAGGAGTACGGTGATGATATTCTGGTTCATGCAACCGTCTCCTTACGGTGTCCACTGACACGCCCATATGTAGTGTTTCCCAGATGACGAATGCGTTGTTGATAGGATCGTCGTTCTGCACTTCGTTGATTATTCTCTGGTCTTCTTCTGGGGTGGTCTTTCTTGGTGCCCCACACTTTGAACGAACTAGTAGATTCCCAGTCTCTTGCCACCTCTGCACCCAGTGTCGAACAGTAGGCTTCGAAATTCCCAGTTCCATGGCTACATCAGCTTCAGAGAGGCCTGTTTCCCTCATACCAATTATCCGGGCCTCTCTGTGCAATTTTATCTTGAGCTGGATTCATTTTCAGAATCGGTGTTCGTCATACAGTGTAGAAATATGGTATGAACATAGATCATGACAGTAACCATGTCAACACCTCGGTTTAGCCCATCAACATCATTTCACAAACATTAGTATAATATTGTATTAGTTTATAAGTATATATACTGTAAACCAGGTTAATTTCGCGGCAGCAAATTTTCGCTTTTTCATATCCTTGGGCGAGTTTGCGGCATCATAATTTCGCGGTCAACAATTGCTAGTTATAATCTTACAGATTAAAATGACGTCATGAATGACGACATTTATTCTGGACTGTAATTGGTCGAGGTTGAGGTCGTATATCAAGGCAAGTTTTACCTCTTGGTATGCGGATAAAGTTTCAGCAGCACTCAACGTAAATAAATCTCTCGGTAAGATAGATTTGAAGCTCTCCACACTGAAACCTATTTAGTCAGGTAGCTTAACAAAATGAAGGGGACATTCCGGACAAAAGCACCAACTTTTTCCTGACACTTTATTAGGTCATATTATTCAGCTTTTTTATTGGAACCAAAAAATCTGACATAGATGGAGCTTTGCAATTCTGACCCTAATTTTGGCATGAAATTACACCTAAATTCATCGGATTTTCCCATCTCTCTGTATAGTAGAATTAGGATATAAAATTGTGTATGTAGAATATAAAAAACTGTAATTCAGTATATGTAGAATACAAAACACACTAATTTGATATATCACCATATTAAACAGCTAAAAAAAAATAAAAATATCATAATGTATGTAGAATATAAACACAATTCATTTGAAAACATACAGCAAGTTCAGATCTATGTCACATCTGCAGCTAAAGCTCTGTGCATTTCCAGTGTGCCTTCTTGAACGAACACCTTTCACCGCAGCCATTCACGTTTTTCACCCACACTTCACCAGTTCACTGCATGCTTTGGAGGCCATCGGTAGTGTGCTCCACACATGAAGCCACGACTTGCTCTCTCTGTCAAACGTCCATCCCCACCCTTCTGGAGTAGGAGTCTGCTGCTGGGCCAGTTCACATGTCGTCCAGATTCCAGCTTAGTAGGCAGCTCGCCTCGAGTGTTGCAACAAAGCCTCCTGAGTCGGTGGAATGTTCTCCAACGTTTTGCTCTTTTTGCAGAACAACACCCTCCGTGCCTTACTGACAGATTCTAGAGTGTTTATCTTGTCGTAGATGACGACTGTGAAGCGTTCCAGTAGTTGGAAGTATTGGGAGACCACGGTCAGTGAGGTGTGCGGATTTTTTGCCTGCCGTGCAGTTGAATGCCTGGGTGACCTCAGGGTAGGAATTCCTGGCTTCCCATTTTGACCTCTTCCCGTTTCCATAGAATGCTGAGGTTGTGTCACACCCTGTGAAACTGTGGGACAGGGGAAGGGCTGTGGACTTGTCTTTGCTCAGAGCATGGCAGATGGCAGTGATATGTAGGTACATGAAGTTCATGCCAGTGCCAAAGGCAACCCAGATGTCTGCACTGCAAGTAGATATTTGGCGACGATGGCGTGGAATTTGCCGATGAGGATGATGACTACATCAGTGTCCACAGTGCGCACCAAGCAGATGTTAGAACCACTTTCCATGGCATCTTGCAAGTGAATCAGTATGCTTGTATCTGCTTCTTCATGGTCACACTTTGGCATGCAGTGGCTGGTGCCTCTGCTGACAACTGTGCTGCTAGATGTGATGAAGATCTGCTTGCCTTTTCGGCATTCGGTAGATGCAACCTTGCTGGAGAGGAATGCAAAGAGCTCTTGCTTATTGGTGGGTCACGCAGGAAATCTGGCCATTTCCCTGGAACTTTATTTCGACCGGCGACCCTGATGCCTTTGCCGTGTTTCTTCCTGGTTGACACTTTGATGCTGCTGGATAAATAGGTGTCCCAGACCACGTCAACTCTTGCAGAGATCTCCAACTGCTGCATGATGTGAGGAAGAAAGACACCACTGGGATATTTATCAAACGTGGTGATGTTGGTGATTGGCAGGAGGTGCACCACAGCAGCACCATCAAGTATTTTCACATTGAAGGACCTAGGAGGGTCTGACTGTGGCTCATCTCGTGGGTCAGAATGCCCAGCAGATCCGACTTCTTCCCTTGTCGTAGCTTACTATGGAAAAACTATACATGTTTACAATATGGTATCGTATGTGGTACCTTTATTTCATACTTAAATATAAATTATTAATTAATTGAATTAAATATCTACAAAACTGCCTCTGGATTGGCGACATAGCCTATTGGGAATGAAAATAATTGCCATACATACATATAACCCATATGTAGGCAAACGGCCTGCTTGACAACAAGAAAACCAAATTTATTATTTCGTGTTCAACATTTTTCATTGCTGACTCATGAAAATTACATCAAGCGAAGAGTCAACGAACTTTGAAGAATCAGCGGATTCGTAACGATTTATTATTAGCGGCTCGCTCGGAGCTTGCTTATGTTACAGCGATGCTTTAAGCAAGGAAGATGTACTTTATCTTCCTATAAGTTCTGAGTGAAATCCTCTTAATATAAAACCTAATAACTATAAAAAGGATAGGCCTATTCCTTCAGGTATTTAAATAGTGATTGCCTATATTAGTTACATCAAATCAACTCATTGTGTAACTCCATCGTACCACGGCCCTACATCGAAAAAGATCGTCGCGCCCTACATCGAAACAGAAGCGAGGCCCAACGAAATAATAAGGTAAGGCAATTCCTTTCTTTACCATTAAGCAGCGCAAATACCGAAGGCAAATAAACATAAAGAGGTCCTTTGAAGAGCTACATATATATAACTAACGAAAAAACGTAGGGCTTTTGTCGTTAACTCTCCACTGTGATCTGCTGGAAATTTCCAACGGATAAGAGTATCAAGCAATCAACCCATAGCCCTATATAGTTTTTTCAGATGGTGGCCCGTGTAACTGGGGAACCGATCCCTTTACCTTTGCACTAACACAAACTTTACCTTTACACTAACCATAAACAAAGACTTGTTCATTTAACAGGCTTGAGTCATTTTAGGTCCTATAAAAAATAGGCCAAATTTCAACCTAAGCCTATTTAGTAGGCCCACAACAGAACCCTATTTAGTAGGCCCACCTTACTTTACTTTACATAATAGGCCTCCCTCTCAAAGTAGGCCTTACTCTTTACACTCAAGGCCTATCCTAACTAAAAACATTGTAAATTTTTAATTCAACCTGTGGCGCAGGTTATATAAAAAACTTATTACAGTAATTTAACTCACTCATAAAACTCTTCAACATCATAAAATTAAACTCAGAACTTTAAAACTAACACTAATTGTGGAAGACTTGGACAAAAGGGTAAAAATCCCAGACCAAGAAAACAAAAACACAGACCTTGGAGCTATGGCACCATCTGAAAACTACAAAAAATTAATGAGAAAAAAATCAGAACGTAAAGGTGTCATCACGAAACTGTACAATGATTACAAACAGAAAGAACCTACAAGATATGATCTTGAAACAACATCTAATATACTATTTCAGAAATGAAGCCTTATATATATATATATACTATATATATGTAACAGTTTTTTTGCGCACACCTACAGGTCGCTACAATTGGTGTAGAACAATGCGGTTTTCACCATTCGATGCGTCTTTTTATTGTGCAGTGCCCATGCTACAAAAAATTCCCGAACATAAATCCTGCGCCCCCCTTTTAGGGGTACAGTTCTTCCCATTTCTTCATTTTTAATCATAATTTTGGCACAAAATGGGGGAGGGGTGGGGTAATAGGGGAGGGGGTGGGGTTAATGGGGAAACTCAGAAAAATAGATGCGATATATATATGTAACCAAAAAAAAAATTAAAGTAAATCCTTTCCAAGGTGCTACAGCCCCCTTCCCCCTTGGGGGTAATGGAGAAGGGTGGGGGTAAATGGGGGAGAGGGGGTGGGGTTAATGGGGAACCCAGAAAAAAAAATTGGTGGGGGAGGGGGTATTGGGGGAGAGGGGTGGGTTAATGGGGGAGGGGGTGGGGTTAATGGGGAAACTCAGAAAAAAAAATTGGTGGGGTAAATGGGGGAGAGGGGTGGGGGAGGGGTATTGGGGGAGAGGGGTGGGGTAATGGGGGAGGGGGTGGGGTTAATGGGGAAACTCAGAAAAAAAATGATAACCAACATCGATTCCGGTCAGGAAGATCATGCTTATCACAACTAATGGAACACTATAACAATATTATTGATGCACTCGAAACAATGAAAACTATGATTTGGCGGGCCGCAGGGCCCCCAATTACTGTCGGTTCAGTTATTTGGTCAATAAAACTATAGAAATGAACGCAGTCATGAAAATCTTAGGCTTCAAATCCGAGCTCATTGTATTAAGATTTGTGAAGCTTTAGATTTTCATGGCTGCGTTCTTTTCTGTAGTTTTATTGAATGAATAATTGGTTTGCCAGTAACTGGAAGGCCGCAGGCACCCCAATTACTGAGGCCCAAGGTGAGAGGAATAGGAATGATATCCAGATAAAGGGCTACTGATGTTTAAAATAAAATACGCCGTAGGCCCACAATTCAGCCGAAGCACCGCAGATCTAGCAAAATCGGCGCGTAGCGCCGACCTTTTGCTAGTTAAATTCTATTACTCCTTACAAACCAGAAATTCTCACACTAGATGAGGACATAATTACAGAAATTGATGACACAATTGAACTAACAGATGATGAGTATTCTACTCTCCTACTTGACAATGAAAATTACATTACAAAATTAACAACTATATTTCTGAAATTCAAAACCAACTTGATGAGTGCAAAAAACAAGACACAAATGAAAGCTTCTTAGAAGCTACGAAATGCTTCATTTAGCTCCCAATGTGGCTGAGGGCAATGAACTAAATCAAAATTGCCTACACTTGCAGTACCCACTTTTGAGGGTGACAGAGCCAAATTTCAATCTTTTATTGAAAAATTTCATAGCCTTATAGGTAATAAAAACTACATTACAGATGTTGATAAATTTAGTTATTTAGTGAACTATCTGAAAGGCCCAGCCTTAAGATTAGTGGAATCACTAGCCATAGGTACTTCTTATTCTGTAGCAATAGAATTACTTAACAGAAATTACATGAATAAGGATGAAATTATACATGATTTGGCTCTTAAAGTAATGAACATGCGAACCCCAAAAGACAACTATGGTGACCTCTTTGACTTTTACTGTGAGTTTGAATGTCTCATGGGACAACTTAAAAACAATAATTTAAACATTGCAGAAACAGCTTGGATCATTCAAGCTGTTGTTTTTGAAAAGCTCCCTTCTAAAGTCAAAGAGATATTTCATCAGAGGACAACTGACATATACCCTAGCCTTAATAAACTAAGAGAAGATTTCCCAACTGTACTTGCACTTTACAAATCAAGTTACACACTCCCAAAATTTAACACAGCACAGAAAAAAACAACAATGCAGAAAACCAAAAACCTAACAAAAGATTTCAACACTTACCAGTTACATCAAAACACAACCGCAAAACTCAATTTGCAGAAAATAAAGTGACAGAAAAAGACTCAAAGACTCCTACTCTGCAAAACTTTAATGTAGCTACTTTTGAGTATAATCCCACACCATGCAAATTTTGTTTTAGCAGTGAACATATTCTACAAATTGTCCCAAATACAAAGACTTTACAGCAAGGTCAAAACGTTGTGAACAACTAAACTTATGCAAAAAATGCACTGGATCAGGGCACCAAAAGTCAAATTGCAAATCAAATTTGAATACAATTGTAAGTTTTGCAAAGTTTTGACCATGTTACCCCTATGTGTAATACACACACAGACATTGGAAAAACTGACAAACATTATGAACAAACACCCAAATCAAACCAAAACAAACAGAAACAAACTCAAAATGCTATGAATGGCATATCAGTTCATCTAGCATTAACCACAATTCAAAAATTCTTTTACCAACCACAACCTTTGGAAATCCAAAACAAAAGGGACAAATAGTACAGGTTAGGTGTCTTTTAGATACCTGCTCACAACAAACATTTGTAACAAACAACTGATAGAAAAATTGGGACTTCAGAAAAACAAGGAATGAAGATCTCTCTATTTCACCAGTTTTAAAACTGCAAATATAACTTTAACTCTTGATGAACATTTGAAACCCTTAAGGTTGTTGTTGTGGACAAAGTAGAACAAGAAAAAATACAAATAGCTGGGTTAAAACAAGCTTTGCTCCAACTTCAAAACAAATACACGATAGCTGATAAAACCCTTAATGCAGATGTAGTTGATGATATACATATGCTCATGGGGGCTGACTATCTTCATCTGGTCCATAGAGGCATCATTAAAATTGGAGATGGAATAGCCATACAAACTCCCACAGGTATTGCCTTTGGGTGACATAACTAAATACCATCTTACTACTGACACAGAAAACACAGAACATGAACAAAATTACGCAAAACAAAATCACCACAGTCACAAATTTCTGACTATGTGACAAACTCGAACTACAAAAACACTGTCATAATCCCACATCATTTGAATGAAAATGATTCCACATTGGATGAAGGGTTACAGCAGTTGTGACTATTAGAATCAGTTGGCATAAAGGACAGTACAATTACACATGAAGACCAATTGATGACAGAACAATTTAAGGATACATTACAACACAGAGACAATCAATACTATGTGGAGCTGCCTTGGAAAACACCTTGTCCAGAAATAATGGACAATTTGAAAGTAGCTAAGGCACATCTGTATAAAAATTACAGAAAACTAAAAAATGACAATCTTTTAGAACAATACAACAACATATTCAAGGAACAAATAGAAAGGGGCTTCATTGAAGAAGTTACTGATGAACCCTTTAAAAAACGAGGTTGTCATTATTTAACACACAGGGGAGTTTACAGAGAAGACTCATCCACAACTAAACTAAGAGTAGTATACAACTGTAGTTTAAAAGACACAAATTCTGTTAGTTTAAATGATTGTCTCATGGAAGGCCCAAACCTTGTCTCAGATCTTGTAAAAATTCTCCTTTGCTTCCGTTTAGACAATTATGCAGTACAAAGTGACATAGAAAAAGCATTCCTCTGTATAAATTTGAAGCTTGAGTATGATAAAAATCATCTCAGGTTTTTGTGGTTGAATGATCCACATGACCTTAACAAAGGTTTCAAAACCTACAGATTTAAAGTAATTATTTTTGGAGCAAATTGCTCTCCAAGTATTCTTGCTTTAACAATTAAAACCACCTAAACTTATTTCAAGAGGACTTAACAGTTCAGTTTTTAAAACAAAACTTTTATGTGGATAACCTCATTGGTTCCACTGTAACTGAAGAGGAATTGCTTGAAATTTACCAAATGTCACAACCCATAATGAAGCAAGGAAATTTTGGATTGAGAGAATGGGTTTCTAATTCTCCTAAATTAAATGAACAAATAACAAAAGACAACAATGGGAACATTGAACCAAACAATTACACGAAAACACTTGGAATGCTTTGGTTTTTAAAACAGAATTCTGAACACGATGACACTCTTTGCACAAAGAGTTATAACTTAAATCCAAATGCCAATACAAAAAGACAAGTGCTTTCAGAATCATCCAAAATTTTTGACCCCATTGGATTATATTTACCAGCAACCATAAGATCCAAAATCCTTTTGCAAGACTTATGGAAAAAGAAAATTGATTGGGATGAACCACTTTCAGTGGAAGACCAACTTCATTGGAAAAAATTAGCCACAGACTTGAACAAAGTTCAAGACATCTACGTACCAAGATGTGCTGGCTACAGATTGAAACCACACAAACATACACAAGCTTATGGGTGTTGTGCCTATTTAACAAGTGAAAATGAAAGTAACTTGGTTTATTCAAAGGCAAAAGTGGCACCCTTAAACCAAAAGAAAACTGTACCACAACTTGAATTATTAGCTGTCTCATTGGGAGTTAAAACAGCAACTTTCTTCACAAGTGTATAAAGAAGTTGACATAACAACATTTACTTATGGACAGACAGTCAAATTTGTCTAACATGGGTGACCAACACAGATACAACTTCTTGCAAAAACATATTTGTGAAAAACAGACTAACAGAAATCAAAACTGCAAACACAAACCTTGGTATCAAATTTAGGTACATAAAACAAAAAGAGAATCCTGCAGACTTTTTGACAAGAGGGCTCTCTTAAACTGTTGAAAACAAATAAAATCTGGTATGAAGGGCCCGAATGGCTAACATGTGAGGATCTTTGGCCAGCCAAAGTAGTTAACCTCACACTCAACTCTACAACAACTGAAAAGATCACTGAGGACAAACCTATTTTGACTATCATTATTCAGACCTCAACAAACTCTTGAGAATTACAGTCTATTGCTGCAAGTTTGTCAATAGCTACCTTCTCAAACACTGTCCTCAGAAGCCTTTTCTAACTTAACAGAAACTGCAACAAAATACTGGCTCAAACAGATACAAGCTTCAGAATTTGACAAGGAGTTGAAGTATCTTAGGTCCAGTAACACATTAAACAAAGTATTCCTTCACTTGTCATGGATCTAAATCTGTACCTGGATACAGAGGGTCTGATAAGGTGTAAAGGAAGGCTTAACAAGTCAACTTTGACTTACAACTCTAAGCACCCAATTCTTCTTCCAAGGAGAAATCACTTCACAAATCTCATCATCAGGGATACCCACAACAAAATACACCACATGGGTCCCACAAACCCTGACAGAGCTGAAAAAACTTACTGGCTACCAAAGGGTAGAACTGAAACAAAGAAAATTTTAAACACATGCATTCCTTGTAAACGTATCCATTCACGACCCTTTAAGACCCCAAGCCCTCCAGACCTACCTGTGGAACGAGTAACATTTACTCGGCCATTTGAAACCACGGGTATTGACTACACTGGAGCGGTAAATGTGAGTTTTGGAGACAAAATGGATTCAAAGGAATACAAAGTGTACATTGTACTCTTCACCTGTGCTGCCACACGTGCCATATGTCTAGACATAGTAGAAGATCTGACAGCAGAAGCTTTTATTGCTGCTTTCAGACGATTTTGTGCACACAATTCTGTACCCAAAACTATATGGTCAGACAATGCCACATACTTCAAATCTGGTGAAAGAATTATTCATCAGATTTGTGACAGTGAAACAGTACAAACTCATTTAATCAAACACAATATAACCTGGAAGTACATTCCTGTTAATACACCATGGTATGGTTCCATTTGGGAAAGAAACATACAACTGTAAAGAACTGCCTTAAAAAGACTATTGGGACCAAACATCTACAACTTTTTGAACTCATGACTATTCTGTCAGAAATTGAAAATGTTGTCAACAACAGACCATTAACTTATGTGGGAGATGGTATTAATGAGCCAGAACCTCTCACACCAAACCACCTAATTAAGGGAGAAACAGTAAACATGTTACCAGAATCTGAACATAACAGTACAGAGGATCCAGATTGGGAAATAGGACACAAAGAACTCAACACAAAATACCAACATTTGACACAAATCAAAACTCAATTTATAACAAAATGGAGAGAAGAATACTTAACAAGTCTTAGAGAAAGACATAAACAATTAACAAAACAAATTGGAATGATTCAGTCAAAATTGGGGACATTGTGTTGATACATGACAAGACACCAAGACAACATTGGTCAATGGGAAAAGTCTTGGAACTCAAAACTGGTGAAGACGAAGTTACCAGGGTTGTAAAACTGAAAACAGCAACTGGTGAAACCACCAGAGATATCACATTACTATATCCTTTGGAGTGTGGGGCTAAATTAGAACCATTACCCCAAAGGATGGATCAGGATACTATTGGGGAGGAATCTCTCAATGTGCCTGATGTAACTCAGACTAAACCAGACAGGCCTCAAAGAAAGACTGCTTTGAAAGCCAGAAAACTTTTACAAGAAAAAATTAAGACTGGTGACTTATAAACCTTACAAAAATGAGCAAAGTTAAAATGCTTAATAACTTTACTTTAATTCCATAAATTTCCTATACCTAAAGGGAGTCAAACTGATTGACATAACTTTAACTAAACTTGAGAAGTTGGCCTCTTGAACTTTATATTTAAATAGGTCTTGAGTAACCTTTCTCTTTCTATGCTCCTACTTCATTCCTTTTAACTCATTTCATATGATTTGAAAAACATTTTATAAATTTTTTTTCCTTCGGACCCCCCAGTATATGAAAAAACTATACATGCTTACAATATGGTATCATATATGGTCCCTTTACTTCTTAATTAAATACAAATTATTAATTTATTGAATTAAATAACTTCAAAATTGCCTCGGGATTGGCGACACAGCCTATCAGAAATGAAATTAATTGCCATATATAGAACCCCATATGTACGCAGTGGGCCTGCATGACAACAAGAAATCTAAATTTGTTATTTCGTATTCAAAATTCTCCATTGCTGACTCATGAAAATTACTTCAAGAGAAGAGTCAACGAACTTTGCAAAATCAGCAAATTCCTAACAAGACGATTTATATTGACGGCACTGAGAGCTTGCTTATGTTACAGCGATACTTTAAGCAAGGGAGACGTACTTAATCTTCCTATAAATTCTGAATGAATACCTCATAATATAAAACTAATAACTCAAAAGAATAGGTCTATTCCTTCAGGTATTTAAGTGTAGTTAATGCCTATATTAATTAAACGGAATAAACTCGTTGTGTAACTCCATCGTACCGCGGCCCTACATCGAAACAGAAGCGAGGCCCAACGAAATAATAAGGTAAGGTGATTTCTTTCTTTACCATTAGGCAGCGCTAAAATACCGAAGGAAAATAAATTTAACGAGGTCCTTTGAAGATCTACACATACATAACTCTTTAACGAAAAAACGTAGGGTTTTTGTCGTTAACTCTCTACTGAAATCTGATGGAAATTTCCAACGGATGAGGGTAACAGGCAATCAACCCAAAACCCAATATAGTTTTCTCAAAGAGGTGCTGTTCCTCCATCTTCTCCCCGTCTGACTTTATTATGTCTGAAATTAGAATCTCTTCTAAGCAAGTTCTTTCTGCCCTATTGGGGCTCAACTCTAGGAAGGCGTATGGTTCTGATGGTGTTTCTCCCGTTCTTGGTAAGAACTGTGCTTCTGTGCTGCCACCCTGGCTAGGCAAACTCTTTCGTCTTTGTCTCTTATCTGGTACTTTTTCTTCCTGCTGGAAGTTCACTTTTATTCAGCCTGTCCCAAAGAAGGGTGACCACTCTCAACCCTCCAACTATCGTCCAACTGCTTTGATTTCTTGCCTTTCGAAAGTTTTTAATCTATCCTTAATAGAAAGAATCTTATACATCTTTCTTCTCACAATCTTCTTTCAGATCGTCAGTTTGGATTCAGCAAGGGACGCTCTACTGGCGATCTTCTTGCATCTCTCTCTGACTCTTGGTCAGCATGGGTTTCGACGCCATAGGTCTTGTTTAACTAATTTGTTAGAATTTTATAACGAAATAGTGCGCGAATACGATAGGCATAGAGCAGCTGACGTTATTTATTTAGATTTTAAAAAGGCGTTCGATACAGTTCCGCATAGGAGACTAATTGCGAAGGTTAAAGCGCACGGTATACGCGGTCAGGTAGCTAACTGGTTAGAAGAATGGCTTCGTGCTAGGAGACAGAGGGTCGTAGTTAATGGTAGTGAATCAGGGTGGTTAGATGTAGGTAGCGGTGTCCCACAGGGTTCAGTGTTAGGCCCATTGCTATTCGTAATTTACATTAACGACATAGATGTAGGATTGACTAGTAACGTGTCAAAATTCGCGGACGATACTAAAATAGGCGGTAAGGTTGATAACGAGGACGATAGAAATAGGATTCAAGACGATGTAAATAGGATTATGGAGTGGACAGATAAGTGGCAGATGCAATTTAACGTAGACAAATGTAAAGTTTTGCATATAGGTTCTCGCAACAATAATTACGCGTATACGATGGATGATAGGGAGTTAGCGAGCGTTGACGAGGAAGTAGATTTAGGCGTACGCGTATCTAAGGATTTAAAGGTTAGGAACCAGTGCCTGGAGTCTTGCGCAAAAGCTAATAGGATGTTAGGCTTCATAGCGCGTAATTTCGAATTTAAATCGAAGGATATTATATTGCCCCTTTACAAGTCCCTAGTCAGGCCTCATTTAGAATATGCAGTTCAGTTTTGGTGCCCGTACTTGCGTGAGGATATTGATAGGTTAGAAAGGGTTCAGCGTCGTGCCACGAAACTTATTCCGTCATTGCGCAATAAGCCTTATGAAGATAGGATTAATGAGTTAGACCTGTATTCACTCGAAACTAGGAGATTAAGGGGGGGAGCTTATTGAAGTTTTCAAAATCGTTAATAACATCGATAACGTAAATTTTGACAAATTGTTCACTTTTGATAATAGTAATACTCGCAATAACGGATTTAAGTTGCGTGGCAGGCGTTTTATTACTAATATCGCTAAAAACTTCTTTACGTTTAAAGTAATTGATAAATGGAATAATCTTCCCGCGTCAGTCGTTCATTCTACCAGCGTTAATATGTTTAAGAACCGTCTTGACAGACATTTTAAAGGTATTAACGTTGTTTAATTTAAAAAACAACGAAGTTAGCAACAGAAACTCTGGTGGTGGTGCTCGAGAATGAGTCTCTTGACGATGAATGGCAGCTTGTGACATGCCAGCGTGTGATGCCAGCAATAAAATTATTAAAAAAAAAAAAAAAAAATTAGACTAACACGAATGTAGATGTAGCTCATAGCGTAAACTAACCCACTTTTTGTTTAACTTTACGTACTTTTTTTTTTTTTTTTTTTTTGCCTTCTTATCCTCTCCTTACTTTGCATGTCTCTAACTCTTTTCTTGCATGTTTGTAGTTTGCATGGTATGACAGTGAGTTAAGACTGTGTTTGCATGGTTTGTAAGCGTTCTTATTTTACTTCTTTTCATCTTTCACCCCTCTCCTATTCTCTCCGACTATTTTTCTGACTTGTCGGCAGTGGCCGGCGGATGATGATGGTGAGACACTTTTCCTCTTTTTCTGAATGAATGTTAACCCATGAGTGATAGGTGTTGCTCTTACTTAACCCCTTATTCTCTTCTCTTCTTTTAACCCGCTACTCTTTCCTTTCTCTCGGGCTAACCTTAGAGTGGATCTTAGGGTCTTTGTTAGCCTTAGCTTCTGATCCTCCTTTCGAGATTTGGTGAAACTTTTGTTATTGCGCTAGATACTGTATATCAAAAGCTTTTGATAGTGTCTGGCACAAATCTTTAATTTCCAAACTGCCATCCTTCCGTTTCTATCCTTCTATCTGTGCCTTCATCTCTAATTTCCTTTTTGGCCGATCTATAGCTGCAGCTGTAGATGGCCACTGTTCTTCTCCTAAAGCTATTAACAGTGGTGTTCCTCAGGGTTCTGTCCTGTCACCCACTCTTTTCCTTTTATTTATTAATGATATTTTATTTCGCACTTCCTGTCCTTTTCACTTCTATGCCGATGATTCTACTCTTCACTTCTCCACCTGCTTCCCAAAGCGTCTCTCACAGCAGTCACTTCATGATTCGCGTAGGACGGCTATGGGACACCTGACCTCTGATCTTTCTGCTATCTCTGATTGGGGCAGAGAAAAACTTGTGGCTTTCAATGCCTCAAAAACTCAGTTCTTCCATCTGTATATTCGTCACAATCTTCTACACAACTATCCCTTTACCTTTAACAACACACAACTCAATCCTTCCTCTTCTCTTAACATGGAAAGATCATATATACTCTCTTTCCAAAACAGCTTCTAAGAGGTTAGGTGTGCTGTACCGTCTCCGCGTTTTCTTCACCCCGAATCAGTTGCTCTCTCTGTACAGGGGTTTTGTTCGCCTCTGTATGGAGTATGCTTCTCATGTGTGGGGTGGTACAACCCACACAGCCTTACTTGACCAGGTGGAATCAAAGGCTTTTCGTATCATCAATTCTCCGCCTCTTACTGATTGTCTTCAATCTCTTTCTCTTCACCGCAATGTTGCCCCACTCTCTCTTTACTATCGCTATTATAACGGACATTGCTCTTCTGAACTCTCTAACTGCATACCTCCTCCTTTATGGAAAGCACGCAGTACAGACATTCTACACTTTTTCATTCCTTTTCTGTCCAACTACCTCCTGCAAGGGTTAATCGGTAATTTCAGTCTTTCATCTACTCAACCGGTGAACTCTGGAACAATCTTCCTCAATCCATCTTTCCTCCTGTTCATAACCTCCCATCTTTCAAACGCAGAGTGTCCAGGCATCTTGATTTTGGCTCTTTTCTTCTATGAGAGGGGCGCTTTTTGGTGGTATTTGCACTTGGCCCCTCCTTCCTGTATTAAAAAACAAAAAATCTTAACATTACCTCTTATCTGCATCTGTATACGCTTGTTTCCTCTTTTCAAGGGATCACCCGTGAATATCTCTGATGATTCGTGTTCAAGCAGCTCCTTATAAAGGAATTATGTATCAAATTTTGCAGCGTTATGGGAAAGAATATATCCAGTCATTTTTTGAATTTGACAATATAGTTCACAAAGAGCTTCACATTGGAATCTCTTGCAGACACCTTAAAAATGTTTGTTTACCACATTTACAGCATTTACCACACTCGACGTTCATGCACTCGTCACATATAGTCTGGCTTACAAGTAATTGCGAAATAACTTCTTTTGTTTCACGGTTTGTGCAAGTCTCTATGTCGTAGTATACAGCTATACAAGGTTTATTTTTAGGCTTAGCATCTTTCATATAGCAAACATGCTTTATACCATCTGCCTTATATTTCTCATAACATATAGAGCAAAGAATTTCATCACATTTATGCACGAACTCGAAGCTCTCATTCAACATATGAAACATACCGCACTCGCAAATTCTCATTTTCTTGCACGTCCTATTTGATTTATGGAATTCAAAACAGGTGTTATTGAAAAATGTGCGTCCACATACATTGCAGTCCCTCTTCTCAGCCTCAACTACTTGACTTTCGCATCTGGGGCTTTTACACTGCACGCACACCATGTGGCAATCCTTAAATATTTCAACAAATCATTTGTAAACCCGAGACAACCCTTACACAAATCGTGATGCCTGCCATATTTTCGACTTTTATCATAACTTGTGTAAAGAACCCTTATATTGCGGATGGGAAGATACGTTGTCCCTGACAATCCTAAAATAAGTAGAGGTTTTGTACGTTCTCTCACACTGTTTTTAAAAACATACACAGTCCTTTGACGATCATCCAACCCAAATACAATTATACGAACACCCATTGCCTGCTCTACCCTTCTCAACTCTTCAGGCCCCATATTACAGTCAAATTCGAGCCGGCATTCTGTGGCCAGTTTACGTGCACGCTGCATAACCTTCGTCAACCAAATTTTTTTGGCCACTGTATTTAGCACAGTAAACATATGAACCAAGACTATTGCTATAAAGCCGCAACCACGTCCGGAGTTTATATGCCATCTGTAAATAGCCTGAGAATTAAAGTTAAGCGTATAAGGTGTTGCCGTATGTCCTGCAACTCGGAAAACGTGGTCTATATCTATAGTGAAGTTGTCCATATTAAATTCGGTACTGTTTTGAGAGGCCTGCATTATACGACCCAAAATGTACTCCACGTCTACGGCAGCCAGACGTCTGTTGGGTATTACTACCCAAAAATCGTCTCTATCCCAATCATCTGACCCGAACTCGAGGGACAGTCGCGTCCTGGCTTCACGTCCCTCACTGCTCTGAAGGGCAAACTCCACAATACGCTCAACTACGCGCCGCAGTCCATGTTCAAAACCGCTGCGATACATGATTCGCGGGTCGACTCTGACTACGTAGCGGTTTCTAGTCAGGGCTAGGGTGGGGGTGACGCTGCGTACCAGCTCGAATGATATGTTACTGTCTACAGAATGAGATGTTGCTGACGAGGTGGAGGGAAAAACGAGGGGTGGGTATTGAATAGGAATAAGGGGGGACAGTTTTATTTGTAGAAGGAGCTACCGTAGGGGTTGTGCCGTAAGACGTAGAGAGCTGGGGTTCTATTACATTTTCAGAACTTACTGTGGGTCTATTGGCCGCCGTACTCGTGGAGCGTTTTACTCGTTTTACACCTGATGTGGAAGGTGTTTCAGCACCGGTTATGTTGTTATGCACCCGCTTTGTTCTCGAGTTGTCGAGTGGGGGTACTACAGTTGTCGTTGCTGAGGGTTCCGGAACGCTAGCGGGGGTGGTGCAGTCTGTAGCCTCAACAACAACTACACTATCATCGGTATCATCAACCACATCTGCAATATCTACGATGAGGACATGTTGCTGGTACAGTACCTCATTCTCGTCATCAGTCACGGTTCTGGGGAAGAAGAAAAACGAGACTGTAGAATATAAGGAGCATCACTTAAAATTTTATTATATTCTGTAAATGTTCCACTTAAGAGTGTGACGTGTTAGAGATGGATTCTGTAGAAAAATTCAGGTTCACGAGCCCTTCTACTTGCATTATATTCGGCCCCCAGGCTGTGGCCAAACCGTGTTTATGGCTAAAATCATTAAAGATAAGGGGGGAAACTGTTCTCAAATTTTGTGCATAAAGTCATATGGGCTATTCGACATACCAGCCCGTATTCAACGAGTACCAAGATGATATTTTGTTCCACAATGGTGTTTTTTATTCTAGTTCGATAAAGGTTAATGAGCACACGGTTATTGTAATTGAGATTTCATGTTAGAAATGGATAAAACGTTTGCCGAGACATTTACAGTGTTCTCTCACCGTTTTAACATAAGCGTATTCTTCATCAGTCAGAATCTATTTTTCGAAGAGATACTGTACATGCGCACTATATCGCTAACTACACAATATTCTTATTCGGTCAACGTAGAGATGTGGCATATATTGAGGTATTGGCCAATGAAATGTTCCCGTAAAAGCGTAAGGAGTTTTTGGAAATTTATCAAGAAGTTACAAGGCAACTTTACGGATATTTGGTTTGTGACCTTAAGAACGAATATATTTATAAACGAGCCTGAAAGGGTGTATATCTCAGAATGACAAGGAGGTTAAAGAAATATCGTGGATTAATAAAAATCTATCATCGCCTGCTACGGACTCTCCAGCACCTGTTTGTTAAAAATATTGACACAGACTTTTTAAAATGCATCTGTGAAATCTGTCTTTACGTTATAAAATGCAATATACCAATGAAATTCAGAAGTCTCGCTTACGTCGTTACAAGAACATAATACATGCACTCGCTCGTAAAAGTCAAACTGTGGGGAAGATAAAGCGAATTGTTGTACAAAGAGGGGGCTCATTCCTACCCATCTTATTTTCAGTTTTGGGCCCTTTATTTTCTAGTTTATTACAGAAGAGTCCAGATAGGGTTCTAGAACCCCGTAAAAGCAGACTTAAAAGAATGGAAAACGAATTGGTAGGCCTATTAAAGAGTGAAAAATCTCTTGATAAGAAAAGATTCTTATACCAAGAAGCTCTGCAAAAATTTCTTCATGAATACGAAAATTATAAGAAACCGGTGGAGTTCCCCGTAGTTGTCAAACATGAGGGCGATACTGGCTATGGCGAGCCTATAGACCAGGGGTGGGGAACCTTTTTTCATTGGAAGGCCGCATTTCATTTAACCAAGACCCTATTAGGCCGCATTTCATTTAACCAAGACCCTATTAGGCCGCATGCTGAGTATTTAACATATACAGTACAACAAAATGTCATATTTTAGTCTACAATCTACATATTTACTAATTTTAAATCAAACTTGATAATACGTGAGGGTTTTTATAATAAATAAAAAAATCAGCAAGTAGGCAGAAGGCCGCAACTAGTACCCCAAAAGGCCGCATACGGCCTTAAGGCCGCAGGTTCCCCACCCCTGCTATAGACGAACAAGTAAAGAACAACGGTGCGAGTCCGCAACATCTCGAACATGTATTAAAAAATAGTTTTCCACATACATTGAGGAATAAAGGACTAGCTCTTTATAATCTATTGAGTGAGGACCCCATTATACAATGGTCCGATACAGGAGAGGTTGTAGTTGAAGGGTCAAAGGTACATAGTTCGAACATCATTGATATCGTACACGACTTGGTGAGAAAGTGTGATAGGCCCTCACTAGCAGGATGGGAGCATATTAAAGCTAGACTACAGGAAATAAACATCCCAAAAACTCTGATAGGCAACCTGAACAGGTTAAAAGACATGAGACAAGCAACGCATGTACCACAGGTGAACACGCCTTCACCCCCGGCGGTAACATCTTTGAAGAGGAAGAAGAAGAAACCAAGCAGCAACGCGGTACCCTACCCGCGCGCCTCTAAAATATGCAAATGGCTAACATATTAAGAAAAAGTTATTATTACATTTCTAATCCAGCCTCCTACGTGGGTTAATAGACTGTAAAAAGGCGTTTATGATGAGGAAGTAGAGAAGAAAGATGTTGAGAGGTTTTTGCGTGAGCAGGACGCTTATGCACTTCATAAACCGGTGAGAAGAAAGATTAAACCTGCCAATACATTAACAGCCTCGGTTGATTCTATTGGGAAGGCTGATTTAACAGATATGCAAAGGTATTCGGTGTATAATGGCAGCTATAGTCACATACTTTTCATAATAGATGTATTCTCTAGGTATTCGTGGCTAATTCCACTGAAAAATAAGTCGCTCGAAACAATTACGTTAAAGATTTGAATGGAGAAGAAATTGCAGGGGGGGCTTTTATGTCGAGGAGTTGCAAAAATGACAATTAATTTTGGAAAAAGAGTGTTACAATTGAAAAAATTTTAGGAAGCAAAGGTTCAGGAAAGACAAAAATGTACCTGGTAAAGTGGCTAGGGTACCCAGAAAGCTTCAACACCTACATAAAAGTTGATGCAATAATGAAGCTTAAATAGTATACAACATGGCACCTAACCACTTCAACGTCACACTCCCGTCCTTTGCTTCTCTGTCTGTACATCCTAACAATACCCTGTCCAACTTTATAACAGAACTGCATGGACCCATTGAATTGGGTCGTGAATCATATGAGGTTGGAATATGCGAATTTCAACTGGCCTGCAAGTTTTTAAGTATTGACAAGAAAGAGCCCATTTTTATGATTCTTAGAAACCGTGTTGAGTGTGAAAAGGCGGGAGTAACTCAGGACGGTACTATGCGTATCGCCAGAAGTGGGGAGGCCCAGTACTACACTACAGAAGTAACACTAGGACCGGGTCATTATTACACAGCTGAGGATATTGTGAGAGACTTAAATGGGAGTTTGAAAAGTTCAAATCCTACGTCTGATTTAGTATACGAAATCATAAACAAAGATATCCCGGTACAAACTTTGACTCTAAAATCGAAGGCTAACAGAAATATTAAAGACAGAGCACTGTTCAAAATTATAATCGAGGGCAGATATGGACTAGCCTTCGAAAGAGATACTTTTCACGAGCCACAGCATGATTTGTGCAGATTATTGTATCAGCTGAAATTGGAGAAATTGAACGATGGAGAACCCCCCCCGGACATGTGATATATTTACAGCAATATCATGGAGCATCAGTTTGTTGGGGATACTCAGGTGCGGCGGCTGCGTATCGACCCACATTCCCAATCATAGAGGAAAGAGCTTGTGCATTATCTACGACAAGCCTCATTATGTCAAAGTCGCAACTAACCTACTAACCAGTATCTCAATATTTTTAAGAATGATTGAAGAGAAAAGTTTTCATTTGGTGACGGGAGCTTAAGAGTGAAGCTTCACTTCCGTCGTAGTGCGATAGAATGACCCAAAGGCCGTTCTCAGTCTACCGAGGGGTAAGATAGCACGGGAGCGGGATTGGGTCCATGTTTTCAACTATACTGCGTACGGCTGTCCCCTTACTGAAGAGTGGTGCCAGATATCTCGGCAGGAAGGCGTTACAATCAGGTTTTAACACGGTAGAAGACATAATGACAGGGACAAAGCCTAAAGAAGCTCTCAAAAAACATTTAAACGTACACGGCACGAAATTGTCGAAGATGCAAAGAGAAAAATGCGTGGTAGCGGAAATAAAAATCGGAAGAGGAAGCGCACTGTACTGAGGAAGAAGACGAAGGGGTTACCAACTCGTTGCGTTAAACGTAAATGAACATAAAAAAAGAAATATTCTAAGCGCAAGAAACCTATGGTTAACCACTTTTTTAACTGATATATGCTAAGAACGTTGCGCTCGTGGGTCATAGACTGATTGCTATTTGCCGAGAGAAGTATCACTATTTCTGACGCACCATGGCACGTTTCATCCATCCTAGTAGTTCGCAATGTTGTAAATCTGAGCTGGCCCTCTTTAATATGCCTCCACAAACATCTATAGAGCATAGCGACTTTATTAAAGTTAACTCGCATTAGTTCGCCGAGTGGTCCTATAGAATTCGTGATCCCGAGCTCAGGCCCCAACTTTTCTGACCCAAGTTGTGTGCACATGTACGCCAAACAACGAATAGCGCATTCAGTTAGGTCGGATTACGAAAACGACTACGTCGTATACCAAGAAACAAATTTTCTACACACCATATTCAGCCAGTGTGACGTGTATTTAAATCAAGTCAACATCTCGGCAGGGTCTGGGTACTACTACATACGATCCTATCTGGAAAATGTACTCAACTTTTCAAAGTAGACGAAGGACACATTTTTAACTGGCGAAGGTTATTATCAGGCTAAAGATGAGAGTAGTATAAAGGGTAAGTTTAAAAAATCTATAAAGAAGCTTTACGACTGCTATGGACGGTTGCACACAGATTTCACGTTCCAGGAGAAGTTCCTTGTGAATGGGGTCTTTATGAAATTAAAACTCACCCGTATGAGCCCTGAGATTTGTTTAAATCTGGGTGCTGACCAAGAAGGGGGTGCGAAGACTGTCGTGATTCATATTATGGAGACATATCTCCGCGTACGGCGTGTGAAATTAAGCTCTGCTAAGCAGATGGAAATTGAGAAAAATTTACTACATGCAACAGTGAAATTCCCAGTTAATAGAATCCAGATGAAGGTGCTTACAGTTCCTTCAGGTTTAACATCCAAGCAAATAGAAAATGTTGCTCTTGGGATTCTGCCTAAAAGGATATTAATTGGAATGCAGGACACGCTTCTGTGACTGGAAAATACCAAAAATCTGCATTTTAAATTCGAAAGTTTCGGCCTTAAATATATAACTTTGTAGTGGGCAGCTTTAGGTGGAACATTGGAAACGAGTTATTCTACAGATGATGAGTTTTCACTTTGCTCGAGAGCGTATAACAATCTTGCGCATAGCGTCGGTGGTTGCGACAGTTTAGGAACCGGTGTAACGCAGAATGAATTTGTTCAGAGTTCGAATCTGTATCCGTTTGACCTCTCACCCGACTTCTGTGGAGTATAAGCACACACATAAGCCCACGGCAGAGCGGCAATATTTCACTCAGATTAGAGTTCGACAAGCCGCTATCACGCCTATCAGCGAAGTAGTTTACCTCGAGTCGCAGTCTTTAATCGAAGTTGAGAGATTTAGGGGCGTAGCGACGGACTTTTTAAAAAGGACACGGTTACACTCCAAAGAGATGAAGATTTGCCGATTCATGCGTGACAAATTTATTGACATGTTTGCGAAGAATGAAACGTTGAAACTTCCAATCACGAGAGACTGCGGCGCACTTATCATGAATACAGATGTTAGCAATGGAGAAGGGATTCATTGGATAGCCATTTATTTTAAAAATAGGGACCGAATGTACTACTCTACTTTTATTCACTGGGCGGACATCCATGGAATGATGCTATTATTGTAAAATTTCCTGAAGAGCTGCAAATTCCCACAAACAGTTTGGAATCCTTATCGTTTCCAGAGTTTGTAAAGCAATGTCTGTGCACAGTACTGTTTGTTTTTTCTCATGTATATATATATATATATATATATATATATATATATAAATTGTAACGACAAATATCTTCAGCAATTAATTTTTTTAAATTTTACCAAATATGCACCCTGTGCTGTATAGCTTTTAGTATTATATTGTGTAAATTTATAAAATGTACCACTTAATATTAATTTGTGTAACGTTTAAGGAGGGGTATTATGTTCAGTAACTATTTTAAAATGTAATAAACATAAAAATATAACCAATGTTCAATCTTGTCCTGTTCGGCTAATACAGAAAAAGCACATTATTTCTACAATTAATTCGCATTCATTTTGTGATAGTATTATATTGTGTAAATTTATAAAATGTGCCAGCTAATATTAGTTTGTGTAACGTTTAAGGATGGGTATTATGTTCTGTAACTAATTTAAAATGTAATTAAATATCAAAATTTAACCAATGTTCATTCTTATCCTATTCGGCTGATACAGAAGAAACTTACATCATTTCTGCAATTAATTCGCATTCGCTTTGGGGTTGTCTACAGGAGTGTCAAGTGTTTTGTAAATTTTCTGGCCCTTCACCCACTTCCAAATCATTGGCACTAAGCTGGATTTCCTCCATACCGTTCCGGAACGCCTCTGCAAAACGTTCCATCTCACTGCCACTGCTTTTAAAAAGAACAAATTTATTCACTTCGTAAGATTATTTATTGATTTGATACTGCACCTGTCTAATTATAAGTCATACGAATGTTCTATAATTGCGTAAGAGAAATAACTACGGCAATTTTTCTAAAATAAAAAATAATCCTCCCCTATTTGAAGTAGCAAGATCTGCGATATATATATATATATATATATATATATATATATATATAATGGTCAATAATTGCAGAAGAGAATTTGTAGTTTAGGCTCGCTGACAGAGATCAGATCAGAATGAAAACATATAATTTTCACTTACAACTCGTACTGTAGAATTCGTTTCTAAACTTCACCTTTCTCAGAATAAATAATTAGTTCTGCGATTTAGACGATTGTTGCATAATAAAATGAAGCGATGATACATGGAGAAAAATAAAACCTTAAGGAAAAATCATCCTTATGGCATGCATCGGTATAATAATAAAATGGCTTATGGAAAAAATTCGACTTATGCTTTGCCCCGGTATAATATGCAAATAAATGTATATAATTTATCAGGTACTGACAACCCGCATAATTACAGGTTTGTTCGAGCCAACCCCGTTATATATATATATATATATTAAGTTTGAGCCAATTAAGTTAATTAACTTAACTCTTTGGCCGATTAGCCGATTAAGTTCATTACTTTAATTTACCTATTTAAATTTTTAAAAAGTTTAACTTAACTGAAATATCTCCGAATTAATTTACTTATAAAAATAAGAAAATATCAAATTAAACAATTAGTTCTGCGATTTAGTTGCATAATAATTAAAATGCCGGTGGCTTCGAGAATAGTTTATTTATTTTTATCGACTCTTTCGAATTATTTAAAACAATTTTTTTGTCTTAACACACAAATATATCTTTTAAGCATGTTATAAAAATTATTCATTTAATTTTAATCTAGTTTTGAGTTTTAGGGCTAGCGTATTATTTTTTTTTTAAATCGTATTTTTAGGCAGACCCTGTATTTTTCCTTAAAAAAAGTGTACACAAATATTTAGGATATAAATGTATCAAATATGCCTTTTTTAAATACGGAATAAAACCTTAGCCATACTTTTATTATTTAATAAAATGTTGAAAATACCCGGCTTATTCTTATCTAGCACACGCACACACACACACACACAAGGAAAAAATAAAACTTACAGCGTTTCTTCAACTATCTCGTGTTCCGTTTCAGGGCACATCTTCATATGAAACAGCCGGATCGTCCCTAAAAGAAAAAAGAAAAATATGACAGTAAGCCGCCCTTCATTGTTATTATTATTATTATTTTCACAGGGTAAAGAGAGAGAGAGAAAGAGAGAGCGAGCTAATTCTATGGCGAGTGTTTTAAAATAAACTTGATATTGGGGTGGTTGTCAAACTGCATTCTTGGTTATAGGTTTGTATGTAACAGCTGAAATGCTTCTCCAACAGTAAAATGATTCACATATGTCACTGCTACTGTTTTTGTAGGGTAGGGAGAAGACCCCTTAGAATGGGACATGCTGAAGAAAAGACTTTCCCCACACCCACACGTTCAGAATGCAGAACATTCATTGGTTGAGCGAATTTTAGCGGGCGGTCTCTGAACGAATTTTAGTGAGCGGTCTTTAAGTTTTTACCAAGCCGTGTGTGTGTGTGTGTGTGTGTGTGTGTGTGAGAGAGAGAGAGAGAGAGAGAGAGAGATATCGAGACCTAGTCACCAAGATTGGTTAATGAGTCCCTCAGAATTTTTAAAACTTAAGAAACAGCCCCGCTGCGAACCTTAATTACCGTCGTCGTGAATTCGATTTATGTATTCCCCTAACAGCTGAAAATAGATATTCGTAAAAGCTACATGAAGTTAAAAGTTTCAAATAAACGGTTTCGCGCTTTTCACACCTACGGTGTCCGTAGGTTCATTAATTATTACGTATATATATATATATATATATATATATATATACAGGGCCGGATCTAGAAGTTGCGAGGCCCTAGGCAGATCTAGAAATTGCGAGGCCCTAGGCCTATATACAGTATATGAAAATATGGACTTAATTATCGGTACTATACCAGCAATATTAGAATCCCGCATAGACAGAACTATGCCAGCACTTAAAAATTAAACCAAACCAAAATAATCACGCATGGAAATTGTATAAGAAATATAAATAAACCATACAAATAAGTATAAATTATAATATGAATCAAGATTTGTATCGAAAATATAAGACAATGATTTCTAAGATTTATATAATATTATAGCTAATGACTTTCCATAGTATCAAACGTTTTTCATATGTGATGTATAAGAGATGTTGACATTTCATTTTTTATAATAGTGAGCGATCGACTTATCAGGCTAAATATTAATGCTTTAATATTTGGTTCAGATGCTCCTTGAATATTACAGCAATGCTTTTCTACTTTTCTTCGAGCTAAACTCTTCAATTAATTGAGAATAATCTAATGAATTTGTTATATCGTTTTCTATTGATAACATAGCTAATGATTGCAATCTCGCTTGAGACGTGGTGGAACGCAAATATGTTTTAATAAGTTTGAGACGAGAGAAACTTCTTTCAGCCGAAGCAACAGTAACTGGGATGGTTAATACTATTCGAAGTGCAACATAAACATTAGGATAAATCTCACTTAGTTGTTTTTGCACTATATAAACAAGGGCATTTCTGAGATCTGTTTTCTCAGGTATAAACCTGCAAAGTACTTTAAGTTCTTCATAGAGTTCTAAATCATTAATATCACTTGAACAGAACGCGCAAAACGGCTTGAGCGAGGACCCCTTTGGCGCGAGGCCCTAGGCGATCGCCTAGTTCGCCTATAGCTAAATCCGGGCCTGTATATATATATATATATTAGGGTGACACTTGTTTTCGAAGTTTTAAAATTTCTGTCTCTCACCCTCCAATTCAGTTAGGCTTAGGATAAAAACGGTATATGTAAATATAAATTAAATTGCTTAAAGTTTAAAGGTAGCTCAAAGACTTCAAAGTTCAACTTAAATATTATGTAAATTAACAATTATTAATGTAAAAGTAGAAGACGACATTATTATGACAGGTATTATAATTTTTATTTATAAATTAAGCTAATTATTATTTATAATTATAATATTATTTGGCTCTTGTTTCAGATATACTAGAGATAAACTATAGATAGACAGAGACTATATAGAGAGTTCTCATAATGGCTAACACTCGTGCTCATACAACTAAAGCATATTTGCTGGGTAGCGAGATTTCCGATCTCACAGGTTCAAAGCTACCATCCATCAGGCAGTCTCTTGGACTGTTCCTCTTCAACACCTCGATATGAAAAAACAAGGCGCGAAGCATCATCGATTGTAATCGGCAAAGTTGTGGAATTCTGGGAAAAAGCAAGAATTCCAACAACAGCATTCCAGCACTGCCAGCAAAAGCTTGAGAAGTTGTTTGATGACTGGAGACTGCTTAAAAAGAACAAAGCGCGCCAGACGAGAACACAGAAGGACAATGAGGCTAAATTCTGTATTGTTCTCGATGATCTGTTCGATATCGCACATGCAGATGCATTCACTCTGATTAAAATTCCTAGAGACCGCGAGTTCCTGCTCGCTCAGAGAGAGAAGGGAAGACGTGGCTGTATGACTCGCTTGGACTTCACTTTGCGTGAAAAGGAGAAGAGGAGTGTGAAAAGATGACTGGAGGAAGACGAAAGACGTCACCACCAACGTAAATGTAAAATTTACATACTCAATTTATAGTACTCTTTTCGTAGATTTAAAATTTTACACAATGCTTCAATATTATACAGTAGTAGCTAGGATTTCTTTCTGCCATAATTTCTATCTAAAAACTGACGTTTTTACTTGCAGGAGATGGCCACTTCCTTTGTCATCCTTACATCATCGAGCTCGAGCAGTGAAGCAGAAGCCGAAGTTCTGAAACATGGCGAGCCAGGACCGAGCAGCGAAAAGCCTACATCAAAGCGCGGAAGAAAGTTGGTCATCACAGAAAGGATGACATCTACACTCGATCGATGTAAAGTTTCTGATAGGAAGGCAATGATGATTGTCGCCGAAACAGTAAAAAATCTCGGTCATAACATCAGTGATCTTGCTATTAATCGGGAAACGATCAGGCAAAGTCGGCGAAACCAGCGAAAGAAGACTGCTGAGAAGCTGAAGGACGAGTTCAAAGCAGACGTTCCATTGGTGGTGCACTGGGACGGGAAGCTTCTCACCGACATCACTGGCAATCAGCACGTTCAACGCCTCCCAGTTATAATCACAGGAGTTGGGGTCTCGCAGCTGCTCACTGTGGCTAAAATTCGATCAGGAACCGGCGAAGCGCAAGCCAAGGCCGTTTGTGATTCGCTAAAGGAGTGGGGAGTGGACAAAAATGTAGTTGCGATGAACTTCGACACCACGAGCTCAAATACAGGAAGGATTAATGGAGCTTGCATACGCATTGAACAGAGTCTGGGGCGAAACCTCATTTTCCTAGCTTGACGCCACCATATCTTTGAAATTGTCATCAGTGCTGTCTTTGTGCAGTGCATGGGAGAGTCTAACGCACCCAATGTTGGCATCTTCAAGCGTTTCAAGGATCAGTGGCCATCTATCAACCAAAGTCGCTATCAAGATTCTTCTTCTGATGAAAGAACTGCCGCACAGCTTTCAGATATTAAGGAAAGCACAATTGATTTCATCCGCCACCAGATTTCCAAGCACCAGCTCAGAGACGACTACCAAGAGCTGCTTGAACTCTGCCTCATCTTCCTCAGTGGTAACCGGATCGAGGTGTGCGCTTCAGGGGTCCAGGTGCTATCCATAAAGCACGCTGGATGGCAAAAATAATCTACACGATCAAGATCTGGCTTTTCCGCTCCCAGATCCGACTCACTCCAAGGGAAGAGCGAGGTCTAAGTGACATTTGTGACTTCACAGCTCGCCTCTACATAAAGGCCTGGTTCACAGCACCAACTACTGCTGCTGCTCCTGCCAACGATCTACAGTTCATGAAAGATCTCGTCGCATATGAAACTGTCCACCCGGCAATTGCTAAAGGCGCAGCTGATAAATTCAGCTCCCATTTATGGTACCTGTCAGAAGAGCTTGTCGCCCTCTCGCTATTCGACGACAATATACCAGCCAACGAGAAGCACGCTATGGTCCAGACCATTCAAGAGAGTAATCGAAGTGATGAGGAACCACCTAAAAAAGCTCAAGTAGATCTTAAGACCGTCAAAGAGCGGCAGCTGGCAAGCTTCGTATCTAAGAGGTCGCTATCGCTGTTCGAGCTGCTGAAACTTCCGACCACATTTCTAGAAGAAGATCCGGCCTTATGGAGTACACTGCAGAGCTATCAGCTAGCCCAGCGCATGGTGAACACCCTGAGTGTTGTTAACGACCACGCCGAGCGAGGCGTGGCGCTTATACAGGAGTACTGTGGATTGCTGACGAAAGATGAAGGACAGCTGCAGTTTGTGCTTCAGGTCGTACATGAACACCGACGACGATACCCTGATGCCCTGAAGAAGACTTTGGCTGATTGACTCAGACTGCTTTGATGTTATTAAACACTTCTTTTGTATTATACTATGCTCTACTAACTCTAATTTAGCATAAATTGTTGTATATCAGTGATACAGCACGTTTGAAAAAGAAAGAAAAGAAAAGGAAGGTAGGCTCTGTGCCGGAATTGAACTGGTGACCTTTCACCTCATTGAGCTACCTCTAAAAGTAAAAATAATGCGTTAAAATTTTACATACATCATTTTTTCCACCAACCTAACCATTTTTAGGGGTGAGAGCATGAAATTTACAAAAATGTAATTTACGACCTTTTTAACTGTCACCCTAATATATATATATACAGGGTGTTTGAAAACTTTCTGTACAAATTGTAATGGGGGATAGGCAACACCAAGACAAACCCTTTTCGTCTAAAAGTGTATGTCCGCTGACGTCACCATTCGGCGCGAGAGGGCGCCGCTGCAATTGGCTAAAAGGTGAAGTGGGCTAGACTCGCGCTTGCCGCGGGCATTCTTAAATCGGACGTAGTACGCGTAACATGTTTATTTAAAGAAGGCATGTTTATTTAAAGAAGGTCCTGAAAGTTGCGACCGGTAGCATCAATGCATGCCCGACAGCGTCGAAGCATTGACCGACGTACACGTCGAAAGATTCCCGGCATTTCGGGAACAGTTCCAGCGGCGACAGCGATTCTTGCTACGAGGTCTTTTTCTGAGTAAATGGGAGTCTCGTACACGAGGTTCTTCATGTGTCCCCACAGGAAGAAATCGAGGCATGTTAAATCGGGCGATCTCGGTGGCCAGGCTACGGGCCCACCCCGGCCTATCCATCGGTCCCCAAAAGTGGCGTTCAGATAATCCCGCACATCGTTGCTGGAGTGTGCTGGGGCCCCGTCGTGTTGAAACCACATTCGTCTACGAATAGCCACGGGAACATCTTCCAGCAGTTCCGGCAACGTTTCTTCGAGAAATATCCGATAAACCCGCCCGTCGAGTCGGGCAGGCAGCAGGTACGGCCCAATCAACTTGCCATGGACGATACCCGCCCAAACATTGACGGCGAACCGTTCTTGATGAGCATGCACCCGTGTAGCATGTGGATTTGCGTGCGCCCACACGTGAGAATTGTGCATGTTAAACACACCCTCACGTGTGAAACAGGCCTCATCTGAGAACAGCACATAAGCCGGAAAATTAGGCTGCACCGCTGTCTGCTGCAGAAACCAGCGTGCGAATTCCACACGAAGAGGGTAATCCCGAGGTTGTAATGCCTGGACTCTCTGATGATGAAACGGATGTAACTGCTGCTCGTGCAACACTCTCCAGACCAGGTCGTGGTTCACACCGAGGATACGTGCAACACCTCGTGTGCTTGCGCTTGGATTGTCCTCAAATCGCCGTGGATTTCTTCTTCCATGTCAGGAGTGCGCACGTTTCTCTCCCGACCAGTGTCATGCATGTTTGCATGGAATGTTCCAGTTTCTCGCAGTCGCCGATGCAAATGCGCAAACGTTTGGTGGTTTGGCACACGTCTGTTTGAGAAGCGCTGTTGGTACAACCTCACAGCAGCTCTTCCGTTTCAATTGGCAGCTCCATACACCATATGCATGTCAGCCATCTCAGCAGTCGTGAAGCGCTCCATGTTACGCGTACTACGTCCGATTTAAGAATGCCCGCGGCAAGCGCGAGTCTAGCCCACTTCACCTCGATGAGTTGACCGTGCAGCCTCCAAGTTTCCAGCGAAAACAAATTCAGGGCGTGTAAGCGTCGATTGTAGCCCATATTCCTAACAGAAGGGATTAACTTTGTGGCCCTCCCCTGCACTCGCTTCAGCCTGTCACTATCTTTTCTGAGGGTGGGCGACCAGAACTGCACAGCGTAGTCCAGGTGCGGCCGAATCATGGAATTGTACAGAGAGAGCACAATCTCCTTGTTCCGTAATCGAAATTGCCTCCTGATATAACCCAACAACTTCTGGGCTTTCTTTCCCACGTCTACGCACTGCTTGGTAAACTTAAGGTCGCTGCTAATTAGCACACCCAAGTCCTTTTCCAAATCAGTGGCCTCGATATTACTTCCCAACATGGAGTAGTCCGACTTGGGATTGGCGTAGCCAATGTCCATGACCTTGCATTTACCAAGTTAAACGGCAAAACGTCTGTCGCGGTACACCGAACACTATCCAGGTCAGCACCGTCGTGCCTGACGCCTGGCTCGGGGATAACGCGGGTGTCCTCCCTGGTGAACACTCCCGCAAAGTACTCATTCACCACATTTGCGATGTCCGCGTCGGAGGTCCGCAGCGCACCGCTGGGGTCCTTTAACGGCTTATCATCCTTCTAATGGGCTTTCTACTATTAACATAACTGAAGAATTCCTTAGGGTTCGCCTTGCAAAGGCTTGCCACCCAGAGTTCTTCGTTACGTTTGGCTCACCTAACCTTCGCCTTGACTTCCCTACACAGGCGGACATACGCCGCAGTGTTCTCGTTGGAACGATTGGCCTTCTCCCTCCTATACGCAGCTTTCCTATTTCGGATAGCGGAAGCGATGTCCTGACTGAACACTTAGGCTGCGTTGAAGCAGGGGTGACTGGTTTTGAGGGTATGGCAGCAAACTGCAGCACCGTAAACTTGTCCCGGAATGCACTCCACACTCTCTCAGCATCGCCGCCGACCTCTAACCCCATCTCACCTACGCTATCTCGGAGGCCAACAAAGTCCGCCCGCGTAGATCGAGCTTACTGCCTCGCGAGTTACTACGCTTCACCCTCGGGACGCAGGCATAGAACCTATTCAGACTGTGATCTCTCCCGCCCAACGGTTCGTCAACGGTGAGGCCAGTGACGAGGTTGTCTTCAGTCGTGAATACTAAGTCTAGAACGCTTTCCCCTCGTGTAAGCCCATTGACCAACTGAGTCAGGAAGTTCTCATTAGCAAAGTCAACTAGCCTCCTCCCATCGGCATCAGTTCTCTCTCCCAGAGAGAGAGAGAAGAGAGAGATAGAGAGTTACAAGGAGTTACAAGGAAAAGAAGTACCTCAAAAGGCCTTGCGGCCCATACCGAGGAGGTACCAATGGCAACGGGTGCCACGGAAAATTTTCTACACACTCAAATAGTGTGCAAAATTTGGTCTAACCTTTTCTTGAACTGATCCACAGAGGAACTGTTCACAACTTCCGAAGGTAACCTGTTCCATGTGTCACAGATCTTATACGTAAAGTAATTCCCACACACACTAGTCCTAAACCGTTTCAAATCCAACTTCCAACCATTGTTGCGAGTTGGGTTATCATTTAAACTAAACATACTTCTAAAATCGACATCGTTGAACCCGCGTAAGAGCTTGAAAACCTCGATCAGTTGACCGCGCAGCCTCCGAGTTTCCAGCGAAAACAAGTTCAGGGCGCGTAACCGTCGATTGTAGCCCATATGCCTAAAGGAAGGGATTAACTTTGTGACCCTCGCCTGCACTCGCTCCAGCCTCTCAATATCTTTCCTGAGGGTGGGCGACCAGAACTGCACAGCATACTCCAGGTGCGGCCGAACAAGGGAATTGTACAGTGAGAGCACAATCTCCTTGTTCCGAAACTGAAATTGCCTCCTGATATAACCCAATAGTTTCTGGGCTTTCTTTTCCACCTCTACACACTGTTTCGTAAACTTAAGGTCGCTGCTAATTAGCACACCCAAGTCCTTTTCTAAATCAGTCACCTCGATATTACTACCCAACATCGAGTAGTCCGACTTGGGATTGGCGTAGCCAATGTGCATCACTTTGCATTTACCCAAGTTAAACGGCATTTGCCATTTTTCGGACCACTCTCCTATCCTACCTAGGTCCGCACGCAGTTCCTCGATCGCTTCGGGCGTCCCAACATTGGCCCCAAGCTTGGTGTCATCAGCGAATTTGGCGATCCGACTGACGATGCCACCGTCGATATCATTTATGTAAATGATAAACAACAGTGGCCCCAAAACGGAACCCTGAGGAACCCCACTAGTGACCGAGGCCCAACCCGATCTAGCCCCTTTAATTACCACCCTCTGCCGCCTATTCCTCAGCCAGTTTTCAATCCACCTACCTATTTCCCCACCGATCCCCATCGCGCGCACTTTCGCCGTTAGCCGGCGGTGAGGTACCTTATCAAAGGCTTTCTGAAAGTCGAGATAAAGTATATCAATAGCCCTACTCTTATCGTACTCACTCAACATGACGTGGAAAAACTCGAGCAAGTTGGTGAGACACGACCTATGCCGTCTAAACCCATGTTGGGAGTCCCCAAGCAGCTTGTAGGAATCCAGATGGTCAACGATCCTATCAGCTATTATCCCTTCTAATAATTTACCTACAACTGAAGGCCTACAACTGAAGTCAGAGAGAGAGAGAGAGAGAGAGAGATAGATAGATAGATCGAGAGAGAGAGAGAGAGAGAGAGAGAGAGAGAGAGAGAGAGAGAGAGAGAGAGAGAGAGAGAGAGGGAGAATCCCAAAAATGGATAACGGTTCCCTCAGATTCTGCTTCAGCTTATCACATGTCCGGCTGCATAAGAGATAAATTTATATAAATTAGTTGAGAAATATATTTTGAAAATGTATAGTTAGTGTTGAAGCTTATATATATTCGTTTTTCGAGAATATGTTGGCATGAGAAATTTTGGCTCCGTCCAATAGCGGTCCTGCTCTGGCCAAACAAAATTATCACTTTCGGTTCTTCTTTATATGTATAAGGGCCTCTGTGCAAACATGCTCTTAAAAGTGTAATAAAAATTCAGAACTTTTGCTCAGAGGCTTGAAACACAAAGCCGAATTTTTTGGGATATTGTTGGTGTAGTAGCGATAAACCTGTTTTGAGAACGTCTCTATGCTAACAAAATACATTTATTTTATCTAAGAAATTTTCCTTTCCGGTTGGCTTGTTTTTACACAAGTGAAAATTCGGTTCAAGCTGCGTTTATACCAATCAAATAACAGATGTTACAAATTGGTATTTTCTGAAATAAATATCATAGCTTGTTTTAAATTGTTGTCACCAGCTGGTGAAATCTGGAGAAGTCGCTAGGTTTCCAAAGTAATATTTTCTGATCAGTGTCGATACGGTATGCCTACACACTTTGAGACATCTCTGATTTTATATATATATATATATATGACTTACTTGACTTAAGTCCCGTCCGGAGTTCTCAGGGTTGGGTCCCACATTCGATGTCTCCATCCTCTCCACGTCCCTCTGTCCGACGCCATGTGTGTCAGCTGCTGCACGGTCCGCTCTTCGTTTGCTCTGCGGAAACGTCTAAGCCACGTTTCCCTCGGCCGTCCCCTCGGTCGGGTGCCCTCAACTAGTCCATGCAGCACCATCTTCGGCCATCTCTCCCGGTCCATCCTTTGTACATGCCCAAACCACCTCCTCTGTGCATCTCTTACCCGGTCTAATATCGAGTCTCTGACATTATTCATTTCTCTCACTCTTTCGTTGGTTACCCTGTCCTCCCACCGCACATTACATATCCTTCTTAAACATTTCATTTCAAATGCCAGCAGTTTCTTTTCCTCTATCTTCTTCAACGTCCAACACTCTGCACCGTATAATACAGTAGGAATGACTATTGCTCTTAATAGTCTGATTTTCAGACTTAATGAGATGTTCCTGTCTTTCAGATTTTGTTTAGTCTTTCAAATGATCTTCGTCCCAATGATATTCTTTCTTGAACTGTCCTCTCTGTGCCTCCGTATGTAGTAAAGTGTACTCCCAAATACTTAAACTCATCCAACTGTTCTATTTTTTCTCCGCCCAGCCGTATGTCTAAAACTTCTCTCAGGCGTCCAATCTTCATACATTTTGTCTTCTCTCTGTTAACCACTAGCTTGTATTTGGCACATTGTTCTTCTGTCAATGAGACCATTCTCTGGAGATCTTCTTTCGATTCTGCTAGTAGAACTATATCATCCGCATATCTCAAGTTTGTTATTTCCACCCCACCGATCTTAACACCTGTATGGCAATTTTCAAGTGCCATCGCCATTACCCATTCTATAAACATGTTGAAGAGGTGGGGGGACATCGGGCACCCTTGTCATTCCTTACTCTTGCTGTTGTGTGTTCGTATAAACTGTTGATTGTGTCAATTATGCTTTGTTCTATTCCCCAACATTCCAGCACCTTCATCATACCTTTTCTCCATACCGAATCGAAAGCCTGCTTAAAATCAATAAACACACAGAACACATCTCTTCCTTTTTCCCACATCTTCTCGATAATCTGCAAGTGAATATATGGTCAACTGTGCCTCTATCTGCTCTGAAACCTGCCTGTTCTTCCGAGATCACTTCACCCTCTCTTCTCTTTATCCTATCTTGAATTATCTTGGCAAGAACTTTATAAGAGTGCGACAGTAAGCTGATGGGTCGATAATTCTCGCATCTCTTGGCATCTCTCTTCTTGTATATAGGTAATATAATGGCCTCACTCCAGTCACTCGGCACCCTTCCTCCCTCCAACACCACCTGACAAAGACCATGCATCCACCTCACCACAGCCTCACCGCCCACCTCCATCAACTCCGGGATTCCATCAGCTCCTGTGGCTTTGCCGTTCGCCAATGTTTTTATTTCCTTTTCTACTTCCTCCTCCATGATTACTGGAGTTTCCTGCGCATTTCGTTCCGCTCTTCCGAGTTCAGGGTAGTCCATCACATTCACGGGATTCTCACATCCTTTTAGTACGTTCTCAAAGTGTCTTCTCCATATAGTCCGCACTTTCTCCTCGGCAGACACCTTATCACCGTTTTCATTTCTTACCATAGATGTATTGTGCCTCCATTCTCTTGTCAAGGTTTTTACGGTTCTAAACAATTCTTTCGACTGTTCTCTTCGGAAGCTTTCTTCACAAGTCACACACTGGTTTTCAACCCATCTTTCTTTAGTCCCCTGCGGTTCCTTTCCACCTCTCTACATTTTTGCCTATATCTCGCCTTATTCTCTTGGGATGGCATAATGTTTTTGGCCTTTTTTGCTTCTCTTTTTTCTTGACACAGATCCAATAGCTCTTCTGTAACCCACTCATGTCTGACTCTCCTTTTCTTCCCCAAAACCATCTCTGCTTCTTCTTTGAGTATATCCCTTCCTCTACACCACATTTGTTCGGTATTTTCATTCAGCCCGAGTAAGGGTTCAAATCGTCCACCTATCCGTGCTTGGAGGGTTGTTCTCACCTCAGCTATCCTCAATTTTTCCAGATTATATCTATTTACTTCTCGTTGCCTTCTTCCTTCTGCCTTAAATTTAATTCGAATGTTTGACAGTAGTAATTCGTGTGTTGTTCCAAAGTCAGCTCCTCTCATCACCTTGGTTCCCATTACCGATGTTCTCCATCTCTTATTCACCAATATATAGTCAATACAATTCTTATGTATCTCATCTGGGTGTGTCCAGGTATACATGTGCTGCGTTCTGTGGTAGAAGCGTGTGTTCGTTATGCATAGCTGGGTTATTTGTTATTAAAAGGGTTTCCTCCAGAGCCCTTTGTTTATTATTATTTTCGCTAATGAGTTTATTTATTATTATTATTATTATTATTATTATTATTATTATTATTATTATTATTATTATTGTATATGTGTGCATTCTCGTGACTGAATAACTGCATTCATGTTTTTGACACGTGATGTATCTGTAGCCAGTTCGGTTCTTTTGTACTTTATTATGTACGTATTATCCACATTCACGATCGCCATGACTGGCTGTTTCGACTGGTGGGGGTTCTGAAACCCACTAGGGTGGCTACATTTTACTTTAAGAATTTGTTGCGAGTGGTGGTGCCGTTCCATTTAGCCTATATATGTATATACAAGTTACTAATCTAAGGCGACTGTCTGCTTGCCCTCTAAAGAAACTGACTGCCGATTACGACATAGTTTGGCTCGTTCTTGTGCCAAATGGCTGTGATCCTAAAGCCGCCCAGGAAGGCAAGTGAAGAATTCAAAATGCTTCAAGACGCCGCAGTAAAAGGATCTCATCCTCTCTCTCTCCTCCTTCTTGTGTTTTATTACCCTTGTTAGGTTAGGTTACTCTCATTTGAAGGGCCTAGTCCCGGCCCGCATACACGTCTTAATAATGGTTTTACTTTTTTCTATACAAACCTACATGCATACACACCCACATATATACACATACAATTCATATATATATATATATATATATATACTTTTGTGCAGGCACGGATTTAGCTATAGGCGAACTAGGCGATCGCCTAAGGCCTCGCGCCAAAGGGGGCCTCGCTCAAGCCGTTTTGCGCGTTCTGTTCAAGTGATATTAATGATTTAGAACTCTATGAAGAACTTAAAGTACTTTGCAGGTTTATACCTGAGAAAACAGATCTCAGAAATGCCCTTGTTTATATAGTGCAAAAACAACTAAGTGAGATTTATCCTAATGTTTATGTTGCACTTCGAATAGTATTAACCATCCCAGTTACTGTTGCTTCGGCTGAAAGAAGTTTCTCGCGTCTCAAACTTATTAAAACATATTTGCGTTCCACCACGTCTCAAGCGAGATTGCAATCATTAGCTATGTTATCAATAGAAAACGATATAACAAATTCATTAGATTATTCTCAATTAATTGAAGAGTTTAGCTCGAAGAAAAGTAGAAAAGCATTGCTGTAATATTCAAGGAGCATCTGAACCAAATATTAAAGCATTAATATTTAGCCTGATAAGTCGATCGCTGACTATTATAAAAAATGAAATGTCAACATCTCTTATACATCACATGAAAAACGTTTGTATACTATGGAAAGTCATTACCTATAATATTATATAAATCTTAGAAATCATTGTCTTTTATTTTCGATACAAATCTTGATTCATATTATAATTTATACTTATTTGTATGGTTTATTTATATTTCTTATACAATTTCCATGCGTGATTATTTTGGTTTGGTTTAATTTTTAAGTGCTGGCATAGTTCTGTCTATGCGGAATTCTAATATTGCTGGTATAGTACCGATAATTAAGTCCATATTTTCATATATATAGGCCTAGGGCCTCGCAATTTCTAGATCTGCCTAGGGCCTCGCAACTTCTAGATCCGGCCCTGCTTTTGTGGACCTGCGCTGCCAGGTTAGGTTATCCTCTTCCTCCTTCATGCATACCTCTATCTCCCCCCCTTGGAGGATCTAAAACAGTCTATCCCCTTCTTGCATGACCCCCCTCTCCCCCTTTGAAGGGGCTAACCCATACCTTCTTCCATGCAGTGTTGCAATTATTGATCATGTTGCATGCAATTCATTTGTCCTCTACTGTACCTTTCTGAGAACATGCTACTTACTACCGAGTCTATCAAATCCCATGCTATAAGAAGCTCCATTGTTGCATCAGCTTGTGATTTGCCTGTGGATTTGCAGATGGTAGGGATGTCAATTACTTTCCATCTACATACTATGGAGCTCCAGAGATAATCACGGCCAGAGTTTTCACTGTAATTCCCACTGAAACATCTTTCATCAACTTTCCATCTCGGTATAATGCATCAATTTGTGGTGTTTTCTTTTAAGAAATTTATTCATGTGTGTTTGAGATAAGTTTTGCCATGTTGCCATTCTATTCCAACGCGCTGTAGAAGCTGAAATAACAAAATCATTAACGTCTCCTCCTGCAGCATTAATTTTCGATGAAATCAATGCTGCAGTTTGATTGTTGGATAGAGTGAGACGATCGGCAAAATTACATATTTCCTCACAATTCATTATATTTCCGGGAAAGTGGAGAGGGATAAAATCTGATTTATCTAAGTGGCTGGATTCAAGTTCGAGTTGGCAACCAGAATCACAAAAATCACTATCGTCTTCATTAGTTGAGGTATAACATATTGGTGAAGATGATGTTACAAATGCATCTATTTGCCTTTCTCTCACTTGGTCTTCCTTTTTCTTTCTCTCCTCCTCCAGTCTGCCAACTCGATAATGTGCCTTAGTCTCATAAACCTTATCATGACCAGACATGAATTCCCTTCTCTCACCTCGTTGGTCTAGGTAGAATGCAATGTCATCGTTCTTTTCGTTGAAAAACAACCTATTATTTCTTATCAAAACGCCGATCAAGATGTGATTGAAATTTACTTCGTTTTCCACCTGGGTCGTTTTTTCTTTTCTTGTTCTTGACAAGCTTTCGATGACTATTGTAGATGGATAGAAAATGCAGGATAGCAGTTTTTCAATTGTCAGTAGTCACATGACTTCAGGGTTCATACAGCAGCTTTTCCTGGTGTCAGAAAAAAAACAGATTTGATTTTCGAAATCCTCATGTGTGAAACCGTGATAAACTTTGCAGCAGGATCTAAAAATGTAAAAAGTTGATTTTTGAACAGGTCTAAAGGGGAGCATACTGGCTGAACGTTATAACCCCAAACAAAAAGTTCAAAAAAATTGATATTTGCCTGCTTACTACATTTTATTATTCAATCCTATCTTGTACGGTTATCCTGCAGTTTCATTTTGAAATGGGGGACATTTTCTTTGGCCCACCTAGCATATTATTATGATCTTATATTTGTAATTGCAATTACACTTAGGATTTATTACTTTAGGTTTATTTAATCGCTTCGTTGGGGTCTGGGATCTGTCGTAACTTCACCTAGCTTTACGTGACCAAACCTGACCTCGCTCATCTAACCTTTCTATCTAGTTATCTCTTAACCTAACTTACGCAACTAACCACCAATATATAGGGTGATTAAAAAATTAATACAACTTTGGCTTAAGTTATCTTAATAAATAGGCCAAGAGTTTTAGACAAAAAGATGGAGTTTTGAAAAAAGAAGCTGATTTTTTCAGGATAAGTTCCTAATAGAGTGTAAAATAACATACTAAAACTCCCCAAAAATCCTTCGTGTGCTTAACTCAGAATTCAAGATGCCGTTCAAGATGGCCGCCGTACAATAAATAAGCACTAACTCGGGAACTAATTGAGATAGAAGCATGGTACTGATTTTTAGGTAGAGGTTTTCAGCCACGCTCTATTAACTGAATACCTTTTAATTGCTTGATAATGTCAGCATTGTCCTTTGATTGATTATTGGCACCTGTATCATACTGGAAAAGCAACGGATAAATAAGACAATACTGTTAATATTGCTTGTATTATCGAAATCAATCAGTTATCAGCAGAAACAGCAAAGGCGTTAAAACAGGTAAGACCGTTGCATGTAGAGCAGAGTGGAGAGCAATAGAGCCCAACTTTTCTACAACCACATGCCTTCCGACAATTGGTCTTGCAACCACAAGAGATCATTCGGAGAAGGTTGTCGGGTACAGGTCCATCGTCTCGCGACCACCATCTCTGATTAACACAATGGAAGGCTAAATTTTCATTACATTATGGCAGTTTTGTAGTCACCATCATGGTACATACATTAGTATGTAGTCAGTTGACAAATACAGTTCCTTACTCTAATATATATCCACTGTATTTTTCTGAGCGTACATATATTACATCATGAACAGTACATACAAGAAATGTTGAAAACAATATAGAATTATTACCCAATCTGCTGCATCCAGCTGGTTGCCGGCCCATTGCTGCATAGTGTGATACGTGCGATATAAATGCTGCCTCGCTGCAGCACTTGTGGGTGGAAGTGACTCTAGCTTGAATGTAGAGGACAGTATCGCCTTTGCGATTGCTCGTTTATATAACTGAAAAAAAAAATTGATTTTGGAGTCTGTAAAGTTATTATCCAGGACACAATTTATTCAAAAATACCAAAAAGGTACTTACTTTTTGTGAATTCTTACCTTGAATCTGAGAGTGTCCAGAGTCATGTCCTTATCGCCACCATACAGGCTGCACAAGAAACGTTCACCAACTCCAGCCACGGCATCCTTGCTACATGCACCAGAAATGAACACGTTCAAGTAGTGGTGGTGGTTGTCCTGCTTCTTGGCCTTCATGATTTGTGTCAACACAGTTTTCTTTCCTTTACCGTATATAGCAGACACATTGTCACATCCCGAAAAAGCGTGTATGAACTGTAGGTGTTTTACCACATTGTCCCCAATTTTTTCTGCAATGTCAAGCACATTGATACAGGATGAGAGACTGCATCCCATACGCAAATGCTTTGCAACAGACTTATTTGACTGGCTAACTAGCACGACCAGGATGTCAGTATCTGTACTGATTACATCAACAGGCCTTAAATTTGCCAGTGAAAAGGTGGTGACTGCAATTAGATGGTCTGCGTCCTCCTCTGCCTGGTCAGGTTTGATGTTTTTCTGTTTGAATTTGTCTCTGATCATTGTGATGAGCCGAGTCTTGCATGAATTGGAGAGTGGGGATCATATTTCTATGAAATAGGACCTCTCGAGTCATTGTTTTGTTAGAATGACGATGGTGCTCAGTGGCCTTAGTTGAAGCTGCTGCAGACACATAGCCATCAAAGACGACTACAACGTCCCGACCGAAATACTTCTTGTTGATATAGTCCACATAATTGTTGATAATTTGTCCATATGTAGACTCTGGTGGCCACTTGATAGAGTGAAGTAAGTGACCACCATCTATAACACAGACCAGGTTCAAGACCTTGCCGACATCCACGTCTTCTATATTTTGCTTGAGCAGGACAGACAACTCACATTTTGTACCCTTCCTGAGGAGCCCATGCTGAAATAGAGACGGGGGGCTGCTGACACAGCTCATATGTCAGGTACTGCTCCATTTCTCTGCTGTCATTCTGCAACAGTCATTCGGTTTTGTACACAGGTAGTTACATACTTTTTTTACAAGTTTTTATTTTTCCACATAATCTCCATCCTTTTCTACGGCTTTCCTCCACCTCGAAACAAGGGCCTTTATTCCTTGCTGGTAAAAATCCGCTGGAGCCACCTCTTAACCTCCTCAACAACCTTATCGTCACTCTGAGACTTTCTTCCACGAATAGCATCCTTCATTGGCCCAAACAAATGGAAGTCTGAAGGTGCCAGATCCAGGCTGTATGGAGGGTAGGGTAACACAGTCAAGCGCATTTTGTGATGGCCTGTCTTGTTTGCAAACTGTTGTGTGGGCTTGCGTTATCGTGCAAAAGAAGGACGTCTTCCAGTTTTCTCTCCGGTCGAACTCGCTTTATACGTCTCTGGAGTCTCTGTAGGGTAGCAATATATGCCTCTGAGTTGATTATTTGTCCTTTCTTCATAATGTCCACGAGAATCACCCCTTTCATGTCCCAGAAGATGGTGGCCCTAACCTTTCTTGCAGAGGGAGCCATTTTGAACTTTTTCTTGCGTGGAGAGTCTGCGTGATGCCACTCCATGGATTGGCGTTTTGTTTCAAGTTCAAAGTGGTGTACCCATGTCTCATTTCCAGTCACAATTCGTGAAAGGAAGTCATCCCCTTCTGTCTCGTATCGAACCAACGACTCAGAAGCAACTTCCTTTCTTTGGGCTTTGTGATCTTCAGTGAGTTCGCGAGGAACAAACCGTGAACACACTTTTGAGTATCCCAGTTGCTGAATTATCGTATTCACACTTCCTTCACTAATTCCTAGCTCGAGTGATAGCTCCTTGTATGTGACGCTCTAATTTGATCGAATGATGCTGTTAGCACGTTGCACAGTGCGAGATGTCACAGCCGATGCCGGGCGACCGCTGCGTGGTTCATCATCGAGGCTGGTTCTCCCTCTCTCTGATGATCTCACACGTTTAGACCAGCGTCCAGCTGTGCCTCGATCAACAACAGCATCTCAGTAAACGTTTTGTAGACGTTTGTGAATATTTCCAACTGTTTCCTTCTCTGCGGTTAAGAACTCGATAACAGCTCACTGTTTACGACGCACATCACTGTCAGACGTCATTTTCGAAACTGTGTTAACCATCGGTTTTATACAAGGGCGTTTAAAAGCGGTTTTACACAAGGGGGGAAGGTTCAAATTGGAAAAAATCCGGTTATGTGAAACGTAGAAAGTTGAAAATTACGGCCCAAAGGACATTTCAGCCCCATGGCCTATTATTTAGCTAATAAAAAAGGGTGGGGCAAAATATATTGAGTGTCCCTAGTACATTATAGACTATACAGTACATAGGGAAAAGGCTATAGGTTAAATTGTCAGTTTCGCTTAATTTTTAATTATTATCAACCATTAATTCATGTCATTAGTAATTCATAAATAAACTGATAAATGCACTGTTGTAGTAAATTCCACATGTCATACCTGTCACCATGTGCACGACCGAGTTGGTGCCAAAAACGGTCTCCCAGAGGGCATCCAAGACCTGCTCCACACATGATAAAACTAATCGAGCCCATGTAGGAGATGAGTATGTGAAATCCGCCTAGTCTTCCAACAACATCTGAAAAATAGAAGCATGTTACTTGTTTACCATTAACCATGTTTTATATTTGTATCTCCTTTCTAAACATTTGTCCAAAATAAATGTACTGAATAATTATTACTCTGAATAGGGTATTTTAAAAAGTACCTGATAGTTCTTTTGATGCGAGGGCAATCTCAGCTGCTTTAATATAAAGTGGTTGGTTGAACACCACAAAACAAGTTGCTTGCTGCATCTTAACATACT
>JAJOZX010001779.1:422500-535000 GCA_023014485.1 Bathynomus jamesi
TACCGTTTCAAATACACGCATTTAGACTTAACTCTACAAAAACGTTCGGCGTTAAAGGGTTAACATGTATGATATACAGTATATATATATATATATATATATATATATATGATGAATAAAACCACGAGGGAAAGGAAACACAGAGTGGTGTTCAAGCGCTTTCGTCTAATGACATCCTCAGGAACACTGAAGTACATAAAGAGTTCAAGACTATATATAGGTTACAAAAACATATATATATATATATATATAATAAATATAGAAATAAAAATTGTGGGAGGAGCATACACATTTGTAAGGAAAACTACTAATTTTAGCACTTTGCCCGAATTCAACAGAAGATCAAATGGATTGTTTACAACCAATTATATAGATAATGCCTGAATGATATATAGGTCACAAAAAAAAATAAATAAATAAATTGAAAAATAAAAATTGTAAGAGGAGCATACAATTTTGGTCGTTTTATACTTTTTGATATATATATACATATACACATACACACACACATACACACATATATATATATATATATACACAAGGGAAAATTACCAAAGGTTTAGCACTCTGCCCTTCTTGGCTAAATCCGTTCTGAACAAATTCAAAACAACGGGATCGAGTTGAAAAAGACCTTTGCTCATGTTAAAGTTTTTTGTAAGTTGAATAATAGCAGACTCAAGAATATTTCTATATTTCTATTAACAATGTTGCTAGAGTGAAACAAAACTGAAGCATTATTCCAATCAATATAATGGGATAACTCTGACAAATGGACAAAAAGGGCACTGGACGACTGTCCCGTTCTAACGGAATATTGATGCTGTTTTACACGCGTGTGTAAATCCTTTCCCGTCTGACCAATGTAAAAGGAATCACATTGTTTACAACCGATTTTATAGATAATGCCTGAATTACTGGTAGGGCTATTTTTTACTATGATGTTTTTCACAATATTGTTATATGAAAATACTACATTAATATCCAAAAGTTTAAGTACATTAGCAATACCTATACATAAAGCCCGGAAAAATGGAAGTACTAAAATATTCTTTGACAAAGTGCGAGTGTTATTATTCAACGATAGAAGGTTCGTTTTGCCTTGTTAAGACAAGATTCTATAAACGCAGGTGGGTAGCACAGATCACTTCCAATACCGTTGATTTTTTCCAATTCGGCATCGATGTATTCCGGACTGGCGATCCTAAGAGCGGAGAAACATTGAAGAAAATATGGCCTTCTTAATTGAGGTGTCAATGTTTCTCCGCGCTCTTAGGATCGCCAGTCCGGAATACATCGATGCCGAATTGGTAAAAATCAACGGTATTGGAAGTGATCTGTGCTACCCACCTGCGTTTATGGAATCTTGTCTTATCAAGGCAAAACGAACCTTCTATCGTGAGAATAATAACACTCGCACTTTGTCAAAGGATATTTTAGTACTTCCATTTTTCCCGGGCTTTTTAGGCATTGCTAATGTACTTAAACTTTTGGGTATTAATGTAGTATTTTCATATAACAATATTGTGAAAAATATCATAGTAAAAAATAGCTCTACCAGTAATTCAGGCATTATCTATAAAATTGGTTGTAAACAATGTGATTCCTTTTACATTGGTCAGACGGGAAAGGATTTACACACGCGTGTAAAACAGCATCAATATTCCGTTAGAACGGGACAGTCGTCCAGTGCCCTTTTTGTCCATTTGTCAGAGTTATCCCATTATATTGATTGGAACAATGCTTCAGTTTTGTTTCACTCTAGCAACATTGTTAATAGAAATATTCTTGAGTCTGCTATCATTCAACTTACAAATAACTTTAACATGAGCAAAGGTCTTTTTCAACTCGATCCCGTTGTTTTGAATTCGTTCAGAACGGATTTAGCCAAGAAGGGCAGAGTGCTAAACCTTTGGTAATTTTCCCTTGTGTATACATATATACTTATATACTGGGTGATCCAGAAAAATGGGACCCATAAAAAAAGCCAAATATTCTTAATATTTAATTCCTTTCATAAAAACTATATATCATTCGAAAGAGTAGAGTTACAAGTTTATTATGAAATATTTATTTTTTAAAATGACTCCTTTCAAATGTGCTCCATTAGTTGCCAAGCATTCCAGTGTTCTCGCTTGTAAGTTCTGCATCACTTTTGCAAGAGTGTGCGGTGGTATGGCCTGCATCTCATTTGTGATGGCGGCCTTCAATTCTTGCAAGGTCGTTGGGTTATTTCTGTAGACCCTACTCTTTAAATATACCCAGAGATAATAATCTAAGGGAGAAAAATCCGGAGACCTTGCGGGCCATTCAACGTCTCCAAATCTTGAGATTAACTCGCCTGGAAACGTTTGACGCAAAACTGCCATGCACTTCCTCGTGGTATGGCAGGTAGCTCCTTCTTGTTGGAACCAGTGGTTTTCTAGACAAAGATCTCTTAATTTAGGAATAAGGAAATCGGTCAACATTTTTTCGTAGCGATCAAAATTTACAGTGACCGTGTTTCCGGTGGAATCCTCGAAAAAGTACGGCCCTATGATCTGAGATGCAGTAAGACCACACCAAACAGTTACACGCTGACTATGCAACGGGACTTCGGTAATATTCAATGGATTTTCTGTTGCCCAGAAACGACAATTTTGTTTGTTTACAGTTCCATTCAAGTGAAAATGGGCTTCGTCTGACATAATCAAAGTTGCTAGAAAATTGGTGGTGTCATTTACCTTCTGTTGGATCCATTGACAGAATTGTCGTCTTCGTGCGAAATCTACATCGTTTAGTTGTTGCACTGTTTGAATTTTATATGGAAAGAGCATTAAATTTTGCTTGAATATACGGTGTGTTGTTCCATATCCAACTCCTAACAGCTGAGAAGCACGTCTGATGCTTATGTTAGGATTATCCTGTAAAATTTCATGAGTTCTGTTAATGATCTCGTCTATCCTTGCTGTGCGCACTCTTCCAGTTGGTTTTCTTTTTCCAATGCTGCCAGTTAGGGAAAAATTTCTGACACACCGACGGATTACTTTCTTAGAAGGTGATTTTGACATCTGAAAATTTGTCTTGAAAGATCTTTCAGCTGAAACTACACTTCTTCCATGCTCATAATATTGCTCAGTTATGAAACGCAGCTGTTCCACAGTCCATGCAGTCATCTTGAAGGGTTAGTTTTAACTAACACTTTTATTTTGTTTTGTATCTTATCTTGTCTTGTATTGTCAAAACCTATACAATCCTGTACAAACTTGTAACTATCCTCTTTCGAATGATGCGTATGATTTTATAAAAGGACTTATACTTTAAGAGTTACAGGGGTTTCTTTTGGGTCCCATTTCTCTGGATCACCCTTTATATATATATTTATTTATATATATATATATATATATATATATATATATATATATATATATATATATATATATGTGTGTGTGTTGTGTGTGTGTGTGTGTGTGTGTGTCTATGTGTATGTGTGTGTGTAATATATATATATATGTGTGTGTATATATATGTGTATATATATATATATATGTGTAAATATATATGTATATGTATATAAGAAGGTATAAAACGACCAAAATTGTATGCTCCTCTTACAATTTTTTTTTTTTCAATTTATTTTTTATTTTTATTTCTTTTTACCTATATATCATTCAGGCATTATCTATAAAATTGGTTGTAAACAATCCATTTGATCTTGTGTTGAATTCGGGCAAAGTGCTAAAATTGGTAGTTTTCCTTACAAATGTGTATGCTCCTCCTACAATTTTTATTTATATATTTATTATATATATATTTTTTTTTTGTAACCTATATAAAGGGTGTCAGGAAATGATTTCCCCCCCCCTGTACAGAAGAAACTGAAAGGAATAGAAAAAAAACAGACAAAACCACGCGAAAGAGCGTTTAATTTTGAATAAAAAACACTTGTTTTAATATCGGGTGTTGCCCCCATTTGCAGCTCTGACGGCCATTAATCGACGGGGGTATGATCCCAGAAGTGTCTCAAATAGATCGGTATCATGACTCATTTCTTCAAGGACTTCGTTGATCTTTGCAGTCATAATTTCTGTTGAATACCGATTCTGAATGGGTTGTTCCAGCATTAAGGACTCCACCCGATCCTTCATGATGGATCCGACATGTTCATAGACATTAAGATCGGGAGAATTGCCAGGCCATTCATTATTTCCGAAAAAATCAATGTTATTGTCCTTAAGCAGTTGTTGAGTCGCAAGTGCTTTCATACAGGGGGCTTTGTCGTGTAGAAAGGTTGCCTGTTCAACATCCAAAACACACTCGGGGTCTTTCAAAAACGGAATTACATGTTGGGCTAAAATTACATTTCGAAAATAAGGCCCATCCCAACTGGTTCCTCTTGGTTTGATAACCCAGATGTGCTTCCGAATAGAGAACATAATGAAAACACCCACACATACTGGATTTTTTACTATTTCTCGATACTTCTGGTCGTCTGGGACTTCATCAGGAGTTGTTGCCCAAACCCGATCATTCTGAAAATTTGGTTTTCTGGAGACATAAACGAAGAATTCATCGCTGACAACCAAGTGAAGGAAATCGTCTTCCGTCCATTCCTCAAGATAATCACAAAACCATAGCCGATCCTCAATATTAAGATCACTCTTCCGTGGCTTAGCTATTTCATGCCAAGCACTCAAGCCTTGGCGAACTCGAAATTGATGCACAAGTTGCCGATTGACTATCTTACCACGACGGATAAGTATCTCTTTCGCTACCTCAGAGCAGCTCTTCTTTCGGCGCCGTGATGCAGCAAGCACAATGTCTTTCGATTCTTGAGATAATTTCTCCGGTCTTCCTCCTCGAAATTCTGTTTCACAATCTTCAGGATTCTTATTCCAATTCCTTTTGACAAAGTCTTCTGATCTTTTTAATCTCTCAGCCACCCAGTGTCGAGTTATGAAAGTTGCACCAGCTTCCTTTGCTTCACGAAATGTGACAGCTCGAATGCGGTCAAGAACTCGCCTTTTCTCTGAATCGTTCAAAATAGATGATGCCATGGTTTCTGTTGGGAAAAAAATGGTAAGAATTAAAATCACAGGAATAGAATATAATGGTTTTTATTCAGATTTTAACGTATATTCTTGAACTCTTTATGTACTTCAATGTTCCTGAGGATGTCATTAAACGAAAGCGACTTGAGCACCACTCTGTGTTTCCTTTCCTTCGTGGTTTTATTCATCATAAATATTTTTCACGTGTTACTTATATATATATATATATGGGACCTCTTTGCGAGTGACCCGTTGCCCACGTCGGGCTAGCATCATGAAAAAGAAAAACTATGGTATTTGTCATTTACCATTACTTATTCGGACTATAGTGGATTTAATTATCCCAGAAGAGTTCCTTGTTCCATGCACTGTCTGTGTGTATCATATATATATATATATAATATATATATATTCGTATATGACGTCACAATTCTGCACGTTTTCTGTGGATATTGCAGTTTTTAGAAAATGTGGTATAGATATAACTAATTTGATTTGTTATTCTGTTATTCATACAGGTTCTACAAATTGAAATTTGTATCACTGTATTTCAGGGAGAATATTAATGTGTCTGTCAGCACTCTGATTTATAATTAGTTTGAATATTTTAACCCTCTAACGCCGACTGGGTCGAATACGTACCGTTTCAAATACACGCATTTAGACTTAACTCTACAAAAACGTTCGGCGTTAAAGGGTTAACATGTATGATATAAAGTATATATATATATATATATATATATATATATATATGTTAAACACAGACCGTGCATGGAACAAGGAACTCTTCTGGGAAAATTAAATCCACTATAGTCCGAATAAGTAATGGTAACTGACAAATACCATAGTTTTTCTTTTTCATGATGCAAGCCCGACGTGGGCAACGGGTCTCTCGCAAAGAGGTCCCATAAATATAGCTTCCCTCACCAGTTATCTGCAAAGCAGACAGGATCCAGCTTTGGGACATGGACATGGCTCTAGGGTTTAAAGCAGCCTAGCCCTGCTACATTTAGAACCTCAATATAAGCAAAAGACTCGCTGCCTTCACGTCAGATTGAATGCATCAAAGAAAAAGGGGTAACTATTATATTTTTAGCCAAAAACCAAAACTTAAACCTCAACTGGCAGAATTGAGCGTCCACTTTTCAAGGCACATAACATGTCCATTTCAAGATGGGAATGAACTCAGAATGGTCCCCTGAGTTTTCTATGATACACACAGACAGTGCATGGAACAAGGAACTCTTCTGGGATAATTAAATCCACTATAGTCCGAATAAGTAAAGGTAAATGACAAATACCATAGTTTTTTTTTCATGATGCTAGCCCGACGTGGGCAACGGGTCACTCGCAAAGAGGTCCCATAAATATAGCTTCCCTCACCAGCTATCTGCAAAGCAGACAGGATCCAGACTGTCTGTGTGTATCATAAAAAACTCAGGGGACCATTCTGAGTTCATTCCCATCTTGAAACGGACATGTTATGTGACTTGAAAAGTGGACGCTCAATTCTGCCAGTTGAGGTTTAAGTTTTGGTTTTTGGCTAAAAATATAATAGTTACCCCTTTTTCTTTGATGCATTCAATCTGACGTGAAGGCAGCGAGTCTTTTGCTTATATTGAGGTTCTAAGTGTAGCAGGGCTAGGTGCTTTAAACCCTAGATCCATGTCCCAAAGCTGGATCCTGTCTGCTTTGCAGATAGCTGGTGAGGGAAGCTATATTTATGGGACCTCTTTGCGAGTGACTCGTTGCCCACGTCGGGCTAGCATCATGAAAAAGAAAAACTATGGTATTTGTCATTTACCATTACTTATTCGGACTATAGTGGATTTAATTATCCCAGAAGAGTTCCTTGTTCCATGCACTGTCTGTGTATATATATATATATATATATATATATATATATATATATATATTCGTATATGACGTCACAATTCTGCACGTTTTCTGTGGATATTGCAGTTTTTAGAAAATGTGGTATAGATATAACTAATTTGATTTGTTATTCTGTTATTCATACAGGTTCTACAAATTGAAATTTGTATCACTGTATTTCAGGGAGAATATTAATGTGTCTGTCAGCACTCTGATTTATAATTAGTTTGAATATTTTAACCCTCTAACGCCGACTGGGTCGAATACGTACCGTTTCAAATACACGCATTTAGACTTAACTCTACAAAAACGTTCGGCGTTAAAGGGTTAACATGTATGATATAAGTATATTATATATATATATATATATATATATATATATATATGATGAATAAAACCACGAGGGAAAGGAAACACAGAGTGGTGTTCAAGCGCTTTCGTCTAATGACATCCTCAGGAACACTGAAGTACATAAAGAGTTCAAGACTATATATAGGTTACAAAAACATATATATATATATATATATATTATATATAATAAATATATAAATAAAAATTGTGGGAGGCATACACATTTGTAAGGAAAACTACTAATTTTAGCACTTTGCCCGAATTCAACAGAAGATCAAATGGATTGTTTACAACCAATTTTATAGATAATGCCTGAATGATATATAGGTCACAAAAAAAAAATAAATAAATAAATTGAAAAATAAAAATTGTAAGAAGAGCATACAATTTTGGTCGTTTTATATTTTCTGATATATATATATATATATATATATATATATATATATATATATATATATACATTCAACTGCAAAGAACACGCAGTATAAATAACGTAAAGAACGACGCTTGTATAGGAGATATTCCGCACAAGACGAGAGAGAGAAAACGGAACAAATGAAAAAATGAAGTACCACCTGGGAATCGAACCCGGGATCTTCCGATTGCCTTCTTAATTGGGGTGTCAATGTTTCTCCGCGCTCTTAGGATCGCCAGTCCGGAATACATCGATGCCGAATTGGTAAAAATCAACGGTATTGGAAGTGATCTGTGCTACCCACCTGCGTTTATGGAATCTTGTCTTATCAAGGCAAAACGAACCTTCTATCGTGAGAATAATAACACTCGCACTTTGTCAAAGGATATTTTAGTACTTCCATTTTTCCCGGGCTTTTTAGGCATTGCTAATGTACTTAAACTTTTGGGTATTAATGTAGTATTTTCATATAACAATATTGTGAAAAATATCATAGTAAAAAATAGCTCTACCAGTAATTCAGGCATTATCTATAAAATTGGTTGTAAACAATGTGATTCCTTTTACATTGGTCAGACGGGAAAGGATTTACACACGCGTGTAAAACAGCATCAATATTCCATTAGAACGGGACAGTCGTCCAGTGCCCTTTTTGTCCATTTGTCAGAGTTATCCCATTATATTGATTGGAACAATGCTTCAGTTTTGTTTCACTCTAGCAACATTGTTAATAGAAATATTCTTGAGTCTGCTATCATTCAACTTACAAATAACTTTAACATGAGCAAAGGTCTTTTTCAACTCGATCCCGTTGTTTTGAATTCGTTCAGAACGGATTTAGCCAAGAAGGGCAGAGTGCTAAACCTTTGGTAATTTTCCCTTGTGTATACATATATACTTATATACTGGGTGATCCAGAAAAATGGGACCCATAAAAAAAGCCAAATATTCTTAATATTTAATTCCTTTCATAAAAACTATATATATCATTCGAAAGAGTAGAGTTACAAGTTTATTATGAAATATTTATTTTTTAAATGACTCCTTTCAAATGTGCTCCATTAGTTGCCAAGCATTCCAGTGTTCTCGCTTGTAAGTTCTGCATCACTTTTGCAAGAGTGTGCGGTGGTATGGCCTGCATCTCATTTGTGATGGCGGCCTTCAATTCTTGCAAGGTCGTTGGGTTATTTCTGTAGACCCTACTCTTTAAATATACCCAGAGATAATAATCTAAGGGAGAAAAATCCGGAGACCTTGCGGGCCATTCAACGTCTCCAAATCTTGAGATTAACTCGCCTGGAAACGTTTGACGCAAAACTGCCATGCACTTCCTCGTGGTATGGCAGGTAGCTCCTTCTTGTTGGAACCAGTGGTTTTCTAGACAAAGATCTCTTAATTTAGGAATAAGGAAATCGGTCAACATTTTTTCGTAGCGATCAAAATTTACAGTGACCGTGTTTCCGGTGGAATCCTCGAAAAAGTACGGCCCTATGATCTGAGATGCAGTAAGACCACACCAAACAGTTACACGCTGACTATGCAACGGGACTTCGGTAATATTCAATGGATTTTCTGTTGCCCAGAAACGACAATTTTGTTTGTTTACAGTTCCATTCAAGTGAAAATGGGCTTCGTCTGACATAATCAAAGTTGCTAGAAAATTGGTGGTGTCATTTACCTTCTGTTGGATCCATTGACAGAATTGTCGTCTTCGTGCGAAATCTACATCGTTTAGTTGTTGCACTGTTTGAATTTTATATGGAAAGAGCATTAAATTTTGCTTGAATATACGGTGTGTTGTTCCATATCCAACTCCTAACAGCTGAGAAGCACGTCTGATGCTTATGTTAGGATTATCCTGTAAAATTTCATGAGTTCTGTTAATGATCTCGTCTATCCTTGCTGTGCGCACTCTTCCAGTTGGTTTTCTTTTTCCAATGCTGCCAGTTAGGGAAAAATTTCTGACACACCGACGGATTACTTTCTTAGAAGGTGATTTTGACATCTGAAAATTTGTCTTGAAAGATCTTTCAGCTGAAACTACACTTCTTCCATGCTCATAATATTGCTCAGTTATGAAACGCAGCTGTTCCACAGTCCATGCAGTCATCTTGAAGGGTTAGTTTTAACTAACACTTTTATTTTGTTTTGTATCTTATCTTGTCTTGTATTGTCAAAACCTATACAATCCTGTACAAACTTGTAACTATCCTCTTTCGAATGATGCGTATGATTTTATAAAAGGACTTATACTTTAAGAGTTACAGGGGTTTTTTTGGGTCCCATTTCTCTGGATCACCTTTATATATATTTATTATATATATATATATATATATATATATATATATATATATATATATATATATATATATATATGTGTGTGTGTGTGTGTGTGTGTGTGTGTGTCTATGTGTATGTGTGTGTATATATATATATATATGTGTGTGTATATATATGTGTATATATATATATATGTGTAAATATATATGTATATGTATATAAGAAGGTATAAAACGACCAAAATTGTATGCTCCTCTTACAATTTTTTTTTTTCAATTTATTTTTTATTTTTATTTCTTTTTACCTATATATCATTCAGGCATTATCTATAAAATTGGTTGTAAACAATCCATTTGATCTTGTGTTGAATTCGGGCAAAGTGCTAAAATTGGTAGTTTTCCTTACAAATGTGTATGCTCCTCCTACAATTTTTATTTATATATTTATTATATATATATTTTTTTTTGTAACCTATATAAAGGGTGTCAGGAAATGATTTCCCCCCCCCTGTACAGAAGAAACTGAAAGGAATAGAAAAAAAACAGACAAAACCACGCGAAAGAGCGTTTAATTTTGAATAAAAAACACTTGTTTAATATCGGGTGTTGCCCCCATTTGCAGCTCTGACGGCCATTAATCGACGGGGGTATGATCCAGAAGTGTCTCAAATAGATCGGTATCATGACTCATTTCTTCAAGGACTTCGTTGATCTTTGCAGTCATAATTTCTGTTGAATACCGATTCTGAATGGGTTGTTCCAGCATTAAGGACTCCACCCGATCCTTCATGATGGATCCGACATGTTCATAGACATTAAGATCGGGAGAATTGCCAGGCCATTCATTATTTCCGAAAAAATCAATGTTATTGTCCTTAAGCAGTTGTGAGTCGCAAGTGCTTTCATACAGGGGGCTTTGTCGTGTAGAAAGGTTGCCTGTTCAACATCCAAAACACACTCGGGGTCTTTCAAAAACGGAATTACATGTTGGGCTAAAATTACATTTCGAAAATAAGGCCCATCCCAACTGGTTCCTCTTGGTTTGATAACCCAGATGTGCTTCCGAATAGAGAACATAATGAAAACACCCACACATACTGGATTTTTTACTATTTCTCGATACTTCTGGTCGTCTGGGACTTCATCAGGAGTTGTTGCCCAAACCCGATCATTCTGAAAATTTGGTTTTCTGGAGACATAAACGAAGAATTCATCGCTGACAACCAAGTGAAGGAAATCGTCTTCCGTCCATTCCTCAAGATAATCACAAAACCATAGCCGATCCTCAATATTAAGATCACTCTTCCGTGGCTTAGCTATTTCATGCCAAGCACTCAAGCCTTGGCGAACTCGAAATTGATGCACAAGTTGCCGATTGACTATCTTACCACGACGGATAAGTATCTCTTTCGCTACCTCAGAGCAGCTCTTCTTTCGGCGCCGTGATGCAGCAAGCACAATGTCTTTCGATTCTTGAGATAATTTCTCCGGTCTTCCTCCTCGAAATTCTGTTTCACAATCTTCAGGATTCTTATTCCAATTCCTTTTGACAAAGTCTTCTGATCTTTTTAATCTCTCAGCCACCCAGTGTCGAGTTATGAAAGTTGCACCAGCTTCCTTTGCTTCACGAAATGTGACAGCTCGAATGCGGTCAAGAACTCGCCTTTTCTTGAATCGTTCAAAATAGATGATGCCATGGTTTCTGTGGGAAAAAAATGGTAAGAATTAAAATCACAGGAATAGAATATAATGGTTTTTATTCAGATTTTAACGTATATTCTTGAACTCTTTATGTACTTCAATGTTCCTGAGGATGTCATTAAACGAAAGCGACTTGAGCACCACTCTGTGTTTCCTTTCCTTCGTGGTTTTATTCATCATAAATATTTTTCACGTGTTACTTATATATATATATATATGGGACCTCTTTGCGATGACGTTGCCCACGTCGGGCTAGCATCATGAAAAAGAAAAACTATGGTATTTGTCATTTACCATTACTTATTCGGACTATAGTGGATTTAATTATCCAGAAGAGTTCCTTGTTCCATGCACTGTCGTGTATATATATATAATATTATATATATATATTCGTATATGACGTCACAATTCTGCACGTTTTCTGTGGATATTGCAGTTTTTAGAAAATGTGGTATAGATATAACTAATTTGATTTGTTATTCTGTTATTCATACAGGTTCTACAAATTGAAATTTGTATCACTGTATTTCAGGGAGAATATTAATGTGTCTGTCAGCACTCTGATTTATAATTAGTTTGAATATTTTAACCCTCTAACGCCGACTGGGTCGAATACGTACCGTTTCAAATACACGCATTTAGACTTAACTCTACAAAAACGTTCGGCGTTAAAGGGTTAACATGTATGATATAAAGTATATATATATAATATATATATATATATATATATATATATATATATGATGAATAAAACCACGAGGGAAAGGAAACACAGATGGTGTTCAAGCGCTTTCGTCTAATGACATCCTCAGGAACACTGAAGTACATAAGAGTTCAAGACTATATATAGGTTACAAAACATATATATATATATATATATATTATATATATATAAATATAAATAAAAATTGTGGGAGGAGCATACACATTTGTAAGGAAAACTACTAATTTTAGCACTTTGCCCGAATTCAACAGAAGATCAAATGGATTGTTTACAACCATTTTATAGATAATGCCTGAATGATATATAGGTCACAAAAAAAAAATAAATAAATAAATTGAAAAATAAAATTGTAAGAAGAGCATACAATTTTGGTCCGTTTTATATTTTCTGATATATATATATATCTATATATATATATATATATATATATATATATAGATGTCAACTGCAAAGACACGCAGTATAAATAACGTAAAGAACGACGCTTGTATAGGAGATTCCGCACAAGACGAGAGAGAGAAAACGGAACAAATGAAAAAAATGAAGTACCACCTGGGAATCGAACCCGGGATCTTCCGATTGCCTCTTAATTGGGGTGTCAATGTTTCTCCGCGCTCTTAGGATCGCCAGTCCGGAATACATCGATGCCGAATTGGTAAAAATCAACGGTATTGGAAGTGATCTGTGCTACCCACCTGCGTTTATGGAATCTTGTCTTATCAAGGCAAAACGAACCTTCTATCGTGAGAATAATACACTCGCACTTTGTCAAAGGATATTTTAGTACTTCCATTTTTCCCGGGCTTTTTTAGGCATTGCTAATGTACTTAAACTTTTGGGTATTAATGTAGTTTTCATATATAACAATATTGTGAAAATATCATAGTAAAAAATAGCTCTACCAGTAATTCAGGCATTATCTATAAAATTGGTTGTAAACAATGTGATTCCTTTTACATTGGTCAGACGGGAAAGGATTTACACACGCGTGTAAAACAGCATCAATATTCCATTAGAACGGGACAGTCGTCCAGTGCCCTTTTTGTCCATTTGTCAGAGTTATCCCATTATATTGATTGGAACAATGCTTCAGTTTTGTTTCACTCTAGCAACATTGTTAATAGAAATATTCTTGAGTCTGCTATCATTCAACTTACAAATAACTTTAACATGAGCAAAGGTCTTTTTCAACTCGATCCCGTTGTTTTGAATTCGTTCAGAACGGATTTAGCCAAGAAGGGCAGAGTGCTAAACCTTTGGTAATTTTCCCTTGTGTATACATATATACTTATATACTGGGTGATCCAGAAAAATGGGACCCATAAAAAAAGCCAAATATTCTTAATATTTAATTCCTTTCATAAAAACTATATATCATTCGAAAGAGTAGAGTTACAAGTTTATTATGAAATATTTATTTTTTAAAAATGACTCCTTTCAAATGTGCTCCATTAGTTGCCAAGCATTCCAGTGTTCTCGCTTGTAAGTTCTGCATCACTTTTGCAAGAGTGTGCGGTGGTATGGCCTGCATCTCATTTGTGATGGCGGCCTTCAATTCTTGCAAGGTCGTTGGGTTATTTCTGTAGACCCTACTCTTTAAATATACCCAGAGATAATAATCTAAGGAGAAAAATCCGGAGACCTTGCGGGCCATTCAACGTCTCCAAATCTTGAGATTAACTCGCCTGGAAACGTTTGACGCAAAACTGCCATGCACTTCCTCGTGGTATGGCAGGTAGCTCCTTCTTGTTGGAACCAGTGGTTTTCTAGACAAAGATCTCTTAATTTAGGAATAAGGAAATCGGTCAACATTTTTTCGTAGCGATCAAAATTTACAGTGACCGTGTTTCCGGTGGAATCCTCGAAAAAGTACGGCCCTATGATCTGAGATGCAGTAAGACCACACCAAACAGTTACGCTGACTATGCACGGGACTTCGGTAATATTCAATGGATTTTCTGTTGCCCAGAAACGACAATTTTGTTTGTTTACAGTTCCATTCAAGTGAAAATGGGCTTCGTCTGACATAATCAAAGTTGCTAGAAAATTGGTGGTGTCATTTACCTTCTGTTGGATCCATTGACAGAATTGTCGTCTTCGTGCGAAATCTACATCGTTTAGTTGTTGCACTGTTTGAATTTTATATGGAAAGAGCATTAAATTTTGCTTGAATATACGGTGTGTTGTTCCATATCCAACTCCTAACAGCTGAGAAGCACGTCTGATGCTTATGTTAGGATTATCCTGTAAAATTTCATGAGTTCTGTTAATGATCTCGTCTATCCTTGCTGTGCGCACTCTTCCAGTTGGTTTTCTTTTTCCAATGCTGCCAGTTAGGGAAAAATTTCTGACACACCGACGGATTACTTTCTTAGAAGGTGATTTTGACATCTGAAAATTTGTCTTGAAAGATCTTTCAGCTGAAACTACACTTCTTCCATGCTCATAATATTGCTCAGTTATGAAACGCAGCTGTTCCACAGTCCATGCAGTCATCTTGAAGGGTTAGTTTTAACTAACACTTTTATTTTGTTTTGTATCTTATCTTGTCTTGTATTGTCAAAACCTATACAATCCTGTACAAACTTGTAACTATCCTCTTTCGAATGATGCGTATGATTTTATAAAAGGACTTATACTTTAAGAGTTACAGGGGTTTCTTTTGGGTCCCATTTCTCTGGATCACCCTTTATATATATATTATTTATATATATATATATAATATATATATATATATATATATATATATATTATATATTATATATATGTGTGTGTGTGTGTGTGTGTGTCTATGTGTATGTGTGTGTGTATATATATATATATGTGTGTGTATATATGTGTATATATATATATTGTGTAAATATATATGTATATGTATATAAGAAGGTATAAAACGACCAAAATTGTATGCTCCTCTTACAATTTTTTTTTTCAATTTATTTTTTATTTTTATTTCTTTTTACCTATATCATTCAGGCATTATCTATAAAATTGGTTGTAAACAATCCATTTGATCTTGTGTTGAATTCGGGCAAAGTGCTAAAATTGGTAGTTTTCCTTACAAATGTGTATGCTCCTCCTACAATTTTTATTTATATATTTATTATATATATATTTTTTTTTGTAACCTATATAAAGGGTGTCAGGAAATGATTTCCCCCCCCCTGTACAGAAGAAACTGAAAGGAATAGAAAAAAAACAGACAAAACCACGCGAAAGAGCGTTTAATTTTGAATAAAAAACACTTGTTTTAATATCGGGTGTTGCCCCATTTGCAGCTCTGACGGCCATTAATCGACGGGGTATGATCCCAGAAGTGTCTCAAATAGATCGGTATCATGACTCATTTCTTCAAGGACTTCGTTGATCTTTGCAGTCATAATTTCTGTTGAATACCGATTCTGAATGGGTTGTTCCAGCATTAAGGACTCCACCCGATCCTTCATGATGGATCCGACATGTTCATAGACATTAAGATCGGGAGAATTGCCAGGCCATTCATTATTTCCGAAAAAATCAATGTTATTGTCCTTAAGCAGTTGTTGAGTCGCAAGTGCTTTCATACAGGGGGCTTTGTCGTGTAGAAAGGTTGCCTGTTCAACATCCAAAACACACTCGGGGTCTTTCAAAAACGGAATTACATGTTGGGCTAAAATTACATTTCGAAAATAAGGCCCATCCCAACTGGTTCCTTGGTTTGATAACCCAGATGTGCTTCCGAATAGAGAACATAATGAAAACACCCACACATACTGGATTTTTTACTATTTCTCGATACTTCTGGTCGTCTGGGACTTCATCAGGAGTTGTTGCCCAAACCCGATCATTCTGAAAATTTGGTTTTCTGGAGACATAAACGAAGAATTCATCGCTGACAACCAAGTGAAGGAAATCGTCTTCCGTCCATTCCTCAAGATAATCACAAAACCATAGCCGATCCTCAATATTAAGATCACTCTTCCGTGGCTTAGCTATTTCATGCCAAGCACTCAAGCCTTGGCGAACTCGAAATTGATGCACAAGTTGCCGATTGACTATCTTACCACGACGGATAAGTATCTCTTTCGCTACCTCAGAGCAGCTCTTCTTTCGGCGCCGTGATGCAGCAAGCACAATGTCTTTCGATTCTTGAGATAATTTCTCCGGTCTTCCTCCTCGAAATTCTGTTTCACAATCTTCAGGATTCTTATTCCAATTCCTTTTGACAAAGTCTTCTGATCTTTTTAATCTCTCAGCCACCCAGTGTCGAGTTATGAAAGTTGCACCAGCTTCCTTTGCTTCACGAAATGTGACAGCTCGAATGCGGTCAAGAACTCGCCTTTTCTCTGAATCGTTCAAAATAGATGATGCCATGGTTTCTGTTGGGAAAAAAATGGTAAGAATTAAAATCACAGGAATAGAATATAATGGTTTTTATTCAGATTTTAACGTATATTCTTGAACTCTTTATGTACTTCAATGTTCCTGAGGATGTCATTAAACGAAAGCGACTTGAGCACCACTCTGTGTTTCCTTTCCTTCGTGGTTTTATTCATCATAAATATTTTTCACGTGTTACTTATATATATATATATATGGGACCTCTTTGCGAGTGACCGTTGCCCACGTCGGGCTAGCATCATGAAAAGAAAAACTATGGTATTTGTCATTTACCATTACTTATTCGGACTATAGTGGATTTAATTATCCCAGAAGAGTTCCTTGTTCCATGCACTGTCTGTGTGTATCATATATATATATATATATATATATATTCGTATATGACGTCACAATTCTGCACGTTTTCTGTGGATATTGCAGTTTTTAGAAAATGTGGTATAGATATAACTAATTTGATTTGTTATTCTGTTATTCATACAGGTTCTACAAATTGAAATTTGTATCACTGTATTTCAGGGAGAATATTAATGTGTCTGTCAGCACTCTGATTTATAATTAGTTTGAATATTTTAACCCTCTAACGCCGACTGGGTCGAATACGTACCGTTTCAAATACACGCATTTAGACTTAACTCTACAAAAACGTTCGGCGTTAAAGGGTTAACATGTATGATATAAAGTATATATATATATATATATATATATATATATATATGTTAAACACAGACCGTGCATGGAACAAGGAACTCTTCTGGGAAAATTAAATCCACTATAGTCCGAATAAGTAATGGTAACTGACAAATACCATAGTTTTTCTTTTTCATGATGCAAGCCCGACGTGGGCAACGGGTCTCTCGCAAAGAGGTCCCATAAATATAGCTTCCCTCACCAGTTATCTGCAAAGCAGACAGGATCCAGCTTTGGGACATGGACATGGCTCTAGGGTTTAAAGCAGCCTAGCCCTGCTACATTTAGAACCTCAATATAAGCAAAAGACTCGCTGCCTTCACGTCAGATTGAATGCATCAAAGAAAAAGGGGTAACTATTATATTTTTAGCCAAAAACCAAAACTTAAACCTCAACTGGCAGAATTGAGCGTCCACTTTTCAAGGCACATAACATGTCCATTTCAAGATGGGAATGAACTCAGAATGGTCCCCTGAGTTTTCTATGATACACACAGACAGTGCATGGAACAAGGAACTCTTCTGGGATAATTAAATCCACTATAGTCCGAATAAGTAAAGGTAAATGACAAATACCATAGTTTTTCTTTTTCATGATGCTAGCCCGACGTGGGCAACGGGTCACTCGCAAAGAGGTCCCATAAATATAGCTTCCCTCACCAGCTATCTGCAAAGCAGACAGGATCCAGACTGTCTGTGTGTATCATAAAAAACTCAGGGGACCATTCTGAGTTCATTCCCATCTTGAAACGGACATGTTATGTGACTTGAAAAGTGGACGCTCAATTCTGCCAGTTGAGGTTTAAGTTTTGGTTTTTGGCTAAAAATATAATAGTTACCCCTTTTTCTTTGATGCATTCAATCTGACGTGAAGGCAGCGAGTCTTTTGCTTATATTGAGGTTCTAAGTGTAGCAGGGCTAGGTGCTTTAAACCCTAGATCCATGTCCCAAAGCTGGATCCTGTCTGCTTTGCAGATAGCTGGTGAGGGAAGCTATATTTATGGGACCTCTTTGCGAGTGACTCGTTGCCCACGTCGGGCTAGCATCATGAAAAAGAAAAACTATGGTATTTGTCATTTACCATTACTTATTCGGACTATAGTGGATTTAATTATCCCAGAAGAGTTCCTTGTTCCATGCACTGTCTGTGTATATATATATATATTATATATATATATATATATATATATTCGTATATGACGTCACAATTCTGCACGTTTTCTGTGGATATTGCAGTTTTTAGAAAATGTGGTATAGATATAACTAATTTGATTTGTTATTCTGTTATTCATACAGGTTCTACAAATTGAAATTTGTATCACTGTATTTCAGGGAGAATATTAATGTGTCTGTCAGCACTCTGATTTATAATTAGTTTGAATATTTTAACCCTCTAACGCCGACTGGGTCGAATACGTACCGTTTCAAATACACGCATTTAGACTTAACTCTACAAAAACGTTCGGCGTTAAAGGGTTAACATGTATGATATAAGTATATATATATATATATATATATATATATATATATATAATGATGAATAAAACCACGAGGGAAAGGAAACACAGAGTGGTGTTCAAGCGCTTTCGTCTAATGACATCCTCAGGAACACTGAAGTACATAAAGAGTTCAAGACTATATATAGGTTACAAAAACATATATATATATATATATATATATTATATAAATAATAAATATAAAATAAAATTGTGGGAGGAGCATACACATTTGTAAGGAAAACTACTAATTTTAGCACTTTGCCCGAATTCAACAGAAGATCAAATGGATTGTTTACAACCAATTTTATAGATAATGCCTGAATGATATATAGGTCACAAAAAAAAATAAATAAATAAATTGAAAATAAAAATTGTAAGAAGAGCATACAATTTTGGTCGTTTTATATTTTCTGATATATATATATATATTATATATATATATATATATATATATATACATTCAACTGCAAAGAACACGCAGTATAAATAACGTAAAGAACGACGCTTGTATAGGAGATATTCCGCGCAAGACGAGAGAGAGAAAACGGAACAAATGAAAAAATGAAGTACCACCTGGGAATCGAACCCGGGATCTTCCGATTGCCTTCTTAATTGGGGTGTCAATGTTTCTCCGCGCTCTTAGGATCGCCAGTCCGGAATACATCGATGCCGAATTGGTAAAAATCAACGGTATTGGAAGTGATCTGTGCTACCCACCTGCGTTTATGGAATCTTGTCTTATCAAGGCAAAACGAACCTTCTATCGTGAGAATAATAACACTCGCACTTTGTCAAAGGATATTTTAGTACTTCCATTTTTCCCGGGCTTTTTAGGCATTGCTAATGTACTTAAACTTTTGGGTATTAATGTAGTATTTTCATATAACAATATTGTGAAAAATATCATAGTAAAAAATAGCTCTACCAGTAATTCAGGCATTATCTATAAAATTGGTTGTAAACAATGTGATTCCTTTTACATTGGTCAGACGGGAAAGGATTTACACACGCGTGTAAAACAGCATCAATATTCCATTAGAACGGGACAGTCGTCCAGTGCCCTTTTTGTCCATTTGTCAGAGTTATCCCATTATATTGATTGGAACAATGCTTCAGTTTTGTTTCACTCTAGCAACATTGTTAATAGAAATATTCTTGAGTCTGCTATCATTCAACTTACAAATAACTTTAACATGAGCAAAGGTCTTTTTCAACTCGATCCCGTTGTTTTGAATTCGTTCAGAACGGATTTAGCCAAGAAGGGCAGAGTGCTAAACCTTTGGTAATTTTCCCTTGTGTATACATATACTTATATACTGGGTGATCCAGAAAAATGGGACCCATAAAAAAAGCCAAATATTCTTAATATTTAATTCCTTTCATAAAAACTATATATCATTCGAAAGAGTAGAGTTACAAGTTTATTATGAAATATTTATTTTTTAAAATGACTCCTTTCAAATGTGCTCCATTAGTTGCCAAGCATTCCAGTGTTCTCGCTTGTAAGTTCTGCATCACTTTTGCAAGAGTGTGCGGTGGTATGGCCTGCATCTCATTTGTGATGGCGGCCTTCAATTCTTGCAAGGTCGTTGGGTTATTTCTGTAGACCCTACTCTTTAAATATACCCAGAGATAATAATCTAAGGGAGAAAAATCCGGAGACCTTGCGGGCCATTCAACGTCTCCAAATCTTGAGATTAACTCGCCTGGAAACGTTTGACGCAAAACTGCCATGCACTTCCTCGTGGTATGGCAGGTAGCTCCTTCTTGTTGGAACCAGTGGTTTTCTAGACAAAGATCTCTTAATTTAGGAATAAGGAAATCGGTCAACATTTTTTCGTAGCGATCAAAATTTACAGTGACCGTGTTTCCGGTGGAATCCTCGAAAAAGTACGGCCCTATGATCTGAGATGCAGTAAGACCACACCAAACAGTTACACGCTGACTATGCAACGGGACTTCGGTAATATTCAATGGATTTTCTGTTGCCCAGAAACGACAATTTTGTTTGTTTACAGTTCCATTCAAGTGAAAATGGGCTTCGTCTGACATAATCAAAGTTGCTAGAAAATTGGTGGTGTCATTTACCTTCTGTTGGATCCATTGACAGAATTGTCGTCTTCGTGCGAAATCTACATCGTTTAGTTGTTGCACTGTTTGAATTTTATATGGAAAGAGCATTAAATTTTGCTTGAATATACGGTGTGTTGTTCCATATCCAACTCCTAACAGCTGAGAAGCACGTCTGATGCTTATGTTAGGATTATCCTGTAAAATTTCATGAGTTCTGTTAATGATCTCGTCTATCCTTGCTGTGCGCACTCTTCCAGTTGGTTTTCTTTTTCCAATGCTGCCAGTTAGGGAAAAATTTCTGACACACCGACGGATTACTTTCTTAGAAGGTGATTTTGACATCTGAAAATTTGTCTTGAAAGATCTTTCAGCTGAAACTACACTTCTTCCATGCTCATAATATTGCTCAGTTATGAAACGCAGCTGTTCCACAGTCCATGCAGTCATCTTGAAGGGTTAGTTTTAACTAACACTTTTATTTTGTTTTGTATCTTATCTTGTCTTGTATTGTCAAAACCTATACAATCCTGTACAAACTTGTAACTATCCTCTTTCGAATGATGCGTATGATTTTATAAAAGGACTTATACTTTAAGAGTTACAGGGGTTTCTTTTGGGTCCCATTTCTCTGGATCACCCTTTATATATATATTTATTATATATATTATATATATATATATATATATATATTATATATATATATATATATATGTGTGTGTGTGTGTGTGTGTGTGTGTGTGTCTATGTGTATGTGTGTGTGTATATATATATATATATGTGTGTGTATATATATGTGTATATATATATATATATGTGTAATATATATGTATATGTATATAAGAAGGTATAAAACGACCAAAATTGTATGCTCCTCTTACAATTTTTTTTTTTTCAATTTATTTTTTATTTTTTTTTTTTTACCTATATATCATTCAGGCATTATCTATAAAATTGGTTGTAAACAATCCATTTGATCTTGTGTTGAATTCGGGCAAAGTGCTAAAATTGGTAGTTTTCCTTACAAATGTGTATGCTCCTCCTACAATTTTTATTTATATATTTATTATATATATATTTTTTTTTGTAACCTATATAAAGGGTGTCAGGAAATGATTTCCCCCCCCCTGTACAGAAGAAACTGAAAGGAATAGAAAAAAAACAGACAAAACCACGCGAAAGAGCGTTTAATTTTGAATAAAAAACACTTGTTTTAATATCGGGTGTTGCCCCCATTTGCAGCTCTGACGGCCATTAATCGACGGGGGTATGATCCCAGAAGTGTCTCAAATAGATCGGTATCATGACTCATTTCTTCAAGGACTTCGTTGATCTTTGCAGTCATAATTTCTGTTGAATACCGATTCTGAATGGGTTGTTCCAGCATTAAGGACTCCACCCGATCCTTCATGATGGATCCGACATGTTCATAGACATTAAGATCGGGAGAATTGCCAGGCCATTCATTATTTCCGAAAAAATCAATGTTATTGTCCTTAAGCAGTTGTTGAGTCGCAAGTGCTTTCATACAGGGGGCTTTGTCGTGTAGAAAGGTTGCCTGTTCAACATCCAAAACACACTCGGGGTCTTTCAAAAACGGAATTACATGTTGGGCTAAAATTACATTTCGAAAATAAGGCCCATCCCAACTGGTTCCTCTTGGTTTGATAACCCAGATGTGCTTCCGAATAGAGAACATAATGAAAACACCCACACATACTGGATTTTTTACTATTTCTCGATACTTCTGGTCGTCTGGGACTTCATCAGGAGTTGTTGCCCAAACCCGATCATCTGAAAATTTGGTTTTCTGGAGACATAAACGAAGAATTCATCGCTGACAACCAAGTGAAGGAAATCGTCTTCCGTCCATTCCTCAAGATAATCACAAAACCATAGCCGATCCTCAATATTAAGATCACTCTTCCGTGGCTTAGCTATTTCATGCCAAGCACTCAAGCCTTGGCGAACTCGAAATTGATGCACAAGTTGCCGATTGACTATCTTACCACGACGGATAAGTATCTCTTTCGCTACCTCAGAGCAGCTCTTCTTTCGGCGCCGTGATGCAGCAAGCACAATGTCTTTCGATTCTTGAGATAATTTCTCCGGTCTTCCTCCTCGAAATTCTGTTTCACAATCTTCAGGATTCTTATTCCAATTCCTTTTGACAAAGTCTTCTGATCTTTTTAATCTCTCAGCCACCCAGTGTCGAGTTATGAAAGTTGCACCAGCTTCCTTTGCTTCACGAAATGTGACAGCTCGAATGCGGTCAAGAACTCGCCTTTTCTCTGAATCGTTCAAAATAGATGATGCCATGGTTTCTGTTGGGAAAAAAATGGTAAGAATTAAAATCACAGGAATAGAATATAATGGTTTTTATTCAGATTTTAACGTATATTCTTGAACTCTTTATGTACTTCAATGTTCCTGAGGATGTCATTAAACGAAAGCGACTTGAGCACCACTCTGTGTTTCCTTTCCTTCGTGTTTTATTCATCATAAATATTTTTCACGTGTTACTTATATATATATATATATGGGACCTCTTTGCGAGTGACCCGTTGCCCACGTCGGGCTAGCATCATGAAAAAGAAAAACTATGGTATTTGTCATTTACCATTACTTATTCGGACTATAGTGGATTTAATTATCCCAGAAGAGTTCCTTGTTCCATGCACTGTCTTGTGTATCATATATATATATTATATATATATATATATTCGTATATGACGTCACAATTCTGCACGTTTTCTGTGGATATTGCAGTTTTTAGAAAATGTGGTATAGATATAACTAATTTGATTTGTTATTCTGTTATTCATACAGGTTCTACAAATTGAAATTTGTATCACTGTATTTCAGGGAGAATATTAATGTGTCTGTCAGCACTCTGATTTATAATTAGTTTGAATATTTTAACCCTCTAACGCCGACTGGGTCGAATACGTACCGTTTCAAATACACGCATTTAGACTTAACTCTACAAAAACGTTCGGCGTTAAAGGGTTAACATGTATGATATAAAGTATATATATATATATATATATATATATATATATGTTAACACAGACCGTGCATGGAACAAGGAACTCTTCTGGGAAAATTAAATCCACTATAGTCCGAATAAGGTAATGGTAACTGACAAATACCATAGTTTTTCTTTTTCATGATGCAAGCCCGACGTGGGCAACGGGTCTCTCGCAAAGAGGTCCCATAAATATAGCTTCCCTCACCAGTTATCTGCAAAGCAGACAGGATCCAGCTTTGGGACATGGACATGGCTCTAGGGTTTAAAGCAGCCTAGCCCTGCTACATTTAGAACCTCAATATAGCAAAAGACTCGCTGCCTTCACGTCAGATTGAATGCATCAAAGAAAAAGGGGTAACTATTATTTTTTAGCCAAAAACCAAAACTTAAACCTCAACTGGCAGAATTGAGCGTCCACTTTTCAGGCACATAACATGTCCATTTCAAGATGGGAATGAACTCAGAATGGTCCCCTGAGTTTTCTATGATACACACAGACAGTGCATGGAACAAGGACTCTTCTGGGATAATTAAATCCACTATAGTCCGAATAAGTAAAGGTAAATGACAAATACCATAGTTTTTTCTTTTTCATGATGCTAGCCCGACGTGGGCAACGGGTCACTCGCAAAGAGGTCCCATAAATATAGCTTCCCTCACCAGCTATCTGCAAAGCAGACAGGATCCAGACTGTCTGTGTGTATCATAAAAACTCAGGGGACCATTCTGAGTTCATTCCCATCTTGAAACGGACATGTTATGTGACTTGAAAAGTGGACGCTCAATTCTGCCAGTTGAGGTTTAAGTTTTGGTTTTTGGCTAAAATATAATAGTTACCCTTTTTCTTTGATGCATTCAATCTGACGTGAAGGCAGCGAGTCTTTTGCTTATATTGAGGTTCTAAGTGTAGCAGGGCTAGGTGCTTTAAACCCTAGATCCATGTCCCAAAGCTGGATCCTGTCTGCTTTGCAGATAGCTGGTGAGGGAAGCTATATTTATGGGACCTCTTTGCGAGTGACTCGTTGCCCACGTCGGGCTAGCATCATGAAAAAAAAAACTATGGTATTTGTCATTTACCATTACTTATTCGGACTATAGTGGATTTAATTATCCCAGAAGAGTTCCTTGTTCCATGCACTGTCTGTGTATATATATATATATATATATATATATATATATATATATATTCGTATATGACGTCACAATTCTGCACGTTTTCTGTGGATATTGCAGTTTTTAGAAAATGTGGTATAGATATAACTAATTTGATTTGTTATTCTGTTATTCATACAGGTTCTACAAATTGAAATTTGTATCACTGTATTTCAGGGAGAATATTAATGTGTCTGTCAGCACTCTGATTTATAATTAGTTTGAATATTTTAACCCTCTAACGCCGACTGGGTCGAATACGTACCGTTTCAAATACACGCATTTAGACTTAACTCTACAAAAACGTTCGGCGTTAAAGGGTTAACATGTATGATAAAGTATATATATATATATATATATATATATATATATATATATATATATATGATGAATAAAACCACGAGGGAAAGGAAACACAGAGTGGTGTTCAAGCGCTTTCGTCTAATGACATCCTCAGGAACACTGAAGTACATAAAGAGTTCAAGACTATATATAGGTTACAAAAACATATATATATATATATATATATATTATATATAATAAATATAGAAATAAAAATTGTGGGAGGAGCATACACATTTGTAAGGAAAACTACTAATTTTAGCACTTTGCCCGAATTCAACAGAAGATCAAATGGATTGTTTACAACCAATTTTATAGATAATGCCTGAATGATATATAGGTCACAAAAAAAAAATAAATAAATAAATTGAAAAATAAAAATTGTAAGAAGAGCATACAATTTTGGTCGTTTTATATTTTCTGATATATATATAATATATATATATATATATATATATATATATATACATTCAACTGCAAAGAACACGCAGTATAAATAACGTAAAGAACGACGCTTGTATAGGAGATATTCCGCGCAAGACGAGAGAGAGAAAACGGAACAAATGAAAAAATGAAGTACCACCTGGGAATCGAACCCGGGATCTTCCGATTGCCTTCTTAATTGGGGTGTCAATGTTTCTCCGCGCTCTTAGGATCGCCAGTCCGGAATACATCGATGCCGAATTGGTAAAAATCAACGGTATTGGAAGTGATCTGTGCTACCCACCTGCGTTTATGGAATCTTGTCTTATCAAGGCAAAACGAACCTTCTATCGTGAGAATAATAACACTCGCACTTTGTCAAAGGATATTTTAGTACTTCCATTTTTCCCGGGCTTTTTAGGCATTGCTAATGTACTTAAACTTTTGGGTATTAATGTAGTATTTTCATATAACAATATTGTGAAAAATATCATAGTAAAAAATAGCTCTACCAGTAATTCAGGCATTATCTATAAAATTGGTTGTAAACAATGTGATTCCTTTTACATTGGTCAGACGGGAAAGGATTTACACACGCGTGTAAAACAGCATCAATATTCCATTAGAACGGGACAGTCGTCCAGTGCCCTTTTTGTCCATTTGTCAGAGTTATCCCATTATATTGATTGGAACAATGCTTCAGTTTTGTTTCACTCTAGCAACATTGTTAATAGAAATATTCTTGAGTCTGCTATCATTCAACTTACAAATAACTTTAACATGAGCAAAGGTCTTTTTCAACTCGATCCCGTTGTTTTGAATTCGTTCAGAACGGATTTAGCCAAGAAGGGCAGAGTGCTAAACCTTTGGTAATTTTCCCTTGTGTATACATATATACTTATATACTGGGTGATCCAGAAAAATGGGACCCATAAAAAAAAGCCAAATATTCTTAATATTTAATTCCTTTCATAAAAACTATATATCATTCGAAAGAGTAGAGTTACAAGTTTATTATGAAATATTTATTTTTTAAAAATGACTCCTTTCAAATGTGCTCCATTAGTTGCCAAGCATTCCAGTGTTCTCGCTTGTAAGTTCTGCATCACTTTTGCAAGAGTGTGCGGTGGTATGGCCTGCATCTCATTTGTGATGGCGGCCTTCAATTCTTGCAAGGTCGTTGGGTTATTTCTGTAGACCCTACTCTTTAAATATACCCAGAGATAATAATCTAAGGGAGAAAAATCCGGAGACCTTGCGGGCCATTCAACGTCTCCAAATCTTGAGATTAACTCGCCTGGAAACGTTTGACGCAAAACTGCCATGCACTTCCTCGTGGTATGGCAGGTAGCTCCTTCTTGTTGGAACCAGTGGTTTTCTAGACAAAGATCTCTTAATTTAGGAATAAGGAAATCGGTCAACATTTTTTCGTAGCGATCAAAATTTACAGTGACCGTGTTTCCGGTGGAATCCTCGAAAAAGTACGGCCCTATGATCTGAGATGCAGTAAGACCACACCAAACAGTTACACGCTGACTATGCAACGGGACTTCGGTAATATTCAATGGATTTTCTGTTGCCCAGAAACGACAATTTTGTTTGTTTACAGTTCCATTCAAGTGAAAATGGGCTTCGTCTGACATAATCAAAGTTGCTAGAAAATTGGTGGTGTCATTTACCTTCTGTTGGATCCATTGACAGAATTGTCGTCTTCGTGCGAAATCTACAGTACATCGTTTAGTTGTTGCACTGTTTGAATTTTATATGGAAAGAGCATTAAATTTTGCTTGAATATACGGTGTGTTGTTCCATATCCAACTCCTAACAGCTGAGAAGCACGTCTGATGCTTATGTTAGGATTATCCTGTACAATTTCATGAGTTCTGTTAATGATCTCGTCTATCCTTGCTGTGCGCACTCTTCCAGTTGGTTTTCTTTTTCCAATGCTGCCAGTTAGGGAAAAATTTCTGACACACCGACGGATTACTTTCTTAGAAGGTGATTTTGACATCTGAAAATTTGTCTTGAAAGATCTTTGAGCTGAAACTACACTTCTTCCATGCTCATAATATTGCTCAGTTATGAAACGCAGCTGTTCCACAGTCCATGCAGTCATCTTGAAGGGTTAGTTTTAACTAACACTTTTATTTTGTTTTGTATCTTATCTTGTCTTGTATTGTCAAAACCTATACAATCCTGTACAAACTTGTAACTATCCTCTTTCGAATGATGCGTATGATTTTATAAAAGGACTTATACTTTAAGAGTTACAGGGGTTTTTTTGGGTCCCATTTCTCTGGATCACTCTTTATATTTATATATATATATATATATATATATATATATATATATATATATATATATATATGTGTGTGTGTGTGTGTGTGTGTGTCTATATATATATATATATATATATATATATATATATATATATATATATATATGTGTGTGTATATATATGTGTATATATATATATATGTATATGTACAGTAATATATATGTATATGTATATAAGAAGGTATAAAACGACCAAAATTGTATGCTCCTCTTACAATTTTTATTTTTCAATTTATTTTTTATTTTTATTTATTTTTACCTATATACTGTATCATTCAGGCATTATCTATAAAATTGGTTGTAAACAATCCATTTGATCTTGTGTTGAATTCGGGCAAAGTGCTAAAATTGGTAGTTTTCCTTACAAATGTGTATGCTCCTCCCACAATTTTTATTTATATATTTATTATATATATATATTTTTTTTGTAACCTATATAAAGGGTGTCAGGAAATGATTGCCCCCCCCCCTGTACAGAAGAAACTGAAAAGAATAGAAAAAACAGACAAAACCACGCGAAAGAGCGTTTAATTTTGAATAAAAAACACTTGTATTAATATCGGGTGTTGCCCCCATTTGCAGCTCTGACGGCCATTAATCGACGTGGGTATGATCTCAGAAGTGTCTCAAAGAGATCGGTATCATGACTCATTTCTTCAAGGACTTCGTTGATCTTTGCAGTCATAATTTCTGTTGAATAACGATTCTGAATGGATTGTTCCAGCATTAAGGACTCCACCCGATCCTTCATGATGGATCCGACATGTTCATAGACATTAAGATCGGGAGAATTGCCAGGCCATTCATTATTTCCGAAAAAATCAATGTTATTGTCCTTAAGCAGTTGTTGAGTCGCAAGTGCTTTCATACAGGGGGCTTTGTCGTGAAGAAAGGTTGCTTGTTCAACATACAAAACACACTCGGGGTCTTTCAAAAACGGAATTACATGTTGGGCTAAAATTACATTTCGAAAATAAGGCCCATCCCAACTGGTTCCTCTTGGTTTGATAACCCAGATGTGCTTCCGAATAGAGAACATAATGAAAACACCCACACATGCTGGATTTTTTACTATTTCTCGATACTTCTGGTCGTCTGGGACTTCATCAGGAGTTGTTGCCCAAACCCGATCATTCTGAAAATTTGGTTTTCTGGAGACATAAACGAAGAATTCATCGCTGACAACCAAGTGAAGGAAATCGTCTTCCGTCCATTCCTCAAGATAATCACAAAACCATAGCCGATCCTCAATATTAAGATCACTCTTCCGTGGCTTAGCTCTTTCATGCCAAGCACTCAAGCCTTGGCGAACTCGAAATTGATGCACAAGTTGCCGATTGACTATCTTACCACGACGGATAAGTATCTCTTTCGCTACCTCAGAGCAGCTCTTCTTTCGGCGCCGTGATGCAGCAAGCACAATATCTTTCGATTCTTGAGATAATTTCTCCGGTCTTCCTCCTCGAAATTCTGTTTCACAATCTTCAGGATTCTTATTCCAATTCCTTTTGACAAAGTCTTCTGATCTTTTTAATCTCTCAGCCACCCAGTGTCGAGTTATGAAAGTTGCACCAGCTTCCTTTGCTTCACGAAATGTGACAGCTCGAATGCGGTCAAGAACTCGCTTTTTCTCTGAATCTGTGGGGAAAAAAATGGTAAGAATTAAAATCACAGGAATAGAATATAATGGTTTTTATTCAGATTTTAACGTATATTCTTGAACTCTTTATGTACTTCAATGTTCCTGAGGATGTCATTAAACGAAAGCGACTTGAGCACCACTCTGTGTTTCCTTTCCTTCGTGGTTTTATTCATCATAAATATTTTTCACGTGTTACTTATATATATATATATATATATATGTATGTTAAACACAGACTGTGCATGGAACAAGGAACTCTTCTGGGAAAATTAAATCCACTATAGTCCGAATAAGTAATGGTAAATGACAAATACCATAGTTTTTCTTTTTCATGATGCAAGCCCGACGTGGGCAACGGGTCTCTCGCAAAGAGGTCCCATAAATATAGCTTCCCTCACCAGCTATCTGCAAAGCAGACAGGATCCAGCTTTGGGACATGGATCTAGGGTTTAAAGCAGCCTAGCCCTGCTACATTTAGAACCTCAATATAAGCAAAAGACTCTTTGCATTCACGTCGGATTGAATACATCAAAGAAAAAGGGGTTAACTGTTGTAATTTTAGCCAAAAAACAAAACTTAAACCTCAACCGGGACATTGAGCGTCCACTTTTCAAGGCACATAACACATCCGTTTAATATACACAAACTCAGAATGGTCCCCTGAGAAACTTATATGTTAAACACAGACCGTGCATGGAACAAGGAACTCTTCTGGAAAATTAAATCCACTATAGTCCGAATAAGTAATGGTAAATGACAAATACCATAGTTTTTCTTTTTCATGATGCAAGCCCGACGTGGGCAATGGGTCTCTCGGGCTTGCATCATGAAAAAGAAAAACTATGGTATTTGTCATTTACCATTACTTATTCGACCTATAGTGGATTTAATTTTCCCAGAAGAGTTCCTTGTTCCATGCACGGTCTGTGTTTAACATATAAGTTTCTCAGGGGACCATTCTGAGTTTGTGTATATTAAACGGACGTGTTATGTGCCTTGAAAAGTGGACGCTCAATGTCCCGGTTGAGGTTTAAGTTTTGTTTTTTTGGCTAAAAATACAATAGTTACCCCCTTTTTTCTTTGATGTATTCAATCCGACGTGAATGCAACGAGTCTTTTGCTTATATTGAGGTTCTAAATGTAGCAGGGCTAGGCTGCTTTAAACCCTAGATCCATGTCCCAAAGCTGTATCCTGTCTGCTTTGCAGATAGCTGGTGAGGGAAGCTATATTTATGGGATCTCTTTGCGAGAGACCCGTTGCCCACGTCGGGCTTGCATCATGAAAAAGAAAAACTATGGTATTTGTCATTTACCATTACTTATTCGGACTATAGTGGATTTAATTTTCCCAGAAGAGTTCCTTGTTCCATGCTCGGTCTGTGTTTAACATATAAGTTTCTCAGGGGACCATTCTGAGTTTGTGTGTGTATATATATATATTATATATATATATATATATATATATATATATATATATATATATATATATATGTGTGTGTGTATATAAAGTGACGTTACAGTCAAAGTGTATATCCAACCATTTCGCGTAATGGCTGAAAACTTTTAGTCATTTCGCCGCGTAATGGCTGAAACTTTTAGTCATTTCGCGAAATGGCTGTTTCACTTGGTCATTTTGCGAAACAACTAAAATCGTCAGCCATTATGCGAAATGGCTGAAATTCCACCTTGGTCATTTCGTGAAATGGCTAAAATTACTTTTGTCATGAATTCATAGAAATAACAAACATCACAATAAAATTGGAAACCTTTATTTAACTAACTAAATCTGTTAAAACATATATACATCCACAGGTCTGTTCAAATAAGTGAGAAACACTTCAAATACACATTTTAACACATTTGAACATTTGAAAACATTTGAATTTGAATTTTCAATATAGAGGTTTTCAACTACTAACCGGTAGTGATGCACCGGAGCTCCGGCTCCGGCCGAGCAGGGGTTCCGGCCATTTTAGAAAACCTCCTGCTCCGGCGGGAGGTCTCACTCCGGCCTCTGGCCGGAGGTGCCAAGTACACCAAACTCAATTCTGACAACTTTTAGTTTTAATTCTATAAAACTATAAAACCTCATTTCTGCACCTATCCGAATATTTCAGTTCTCAGATGACTAATAATAATTTATTTTATGAGTGATCAGTGATTGTATTAATATTTCAGTTCTCAGTGACTGTAATAATAATTTATTTTATGAGTGATCAGTGATTGTATTAATAATTGATTTGATATAGGCTACTTTACTCAGCATTCAGCAAGACATCATAAGTGTCATAACCTGAGGATATTCTGTTCAATGGGAATTTTTAGAGAAATTAGCACACACAAAGCATAGAAAGTCGATTTTTATAAAGTTTAAGTTATTAAAGACTTAATAATTTAAAATAGCAGGACTATAATATATAAACCTTAAATAGATGAGACGATGGACCACACACACACGCACACATAAATACTGAAATAAATCAATTGGCCGGAACCTCAGTCCTCCGGCCGGAGGAAAAAACACTAAGCCGGAGGTTCCGGCCCTCCGGCCTCCGGCCAAAATCTGTCTCCGGTGCATCACTACTAACCGGGCCTTCAATGTTATTCCGATGTCCGCTATTGAAGGCCCGGTTAGGTCAACTGTATGCCCTTGACAATTGGTTAGGTTAAGTCTTGTTATTTTCGTTAAAACTAAAAAACGTAACACAACTTACAAGATCATTTGCCCGGTTAGGTCAACTGTATGCCCGGTTAGGTCAACTGTATGACCTTGACAATTGGTAAGGTTAAGTCGTGTTATTTTCGTTTAAAACTAACGAAAATAACACAACTTAACCTAACCAATTGTTAAGGGCATACAGCTGACCTAACCGGGCATACAGTTGACCTAACCAGGCAAATGATCTTCTACGAAATGACCAAGGTGGAATTTCAGCCATTTCGCGTAATGGCTGAAGATTTTAGTCATTTCGCAAAATGACCAAGTGAAACAGCCATTTCCCGAAATGACCAAGTGAAACAGCCATTTCGCGAAATGACTAAAAGTTTCAGCCATTACGCGAAATGGCTGGTTACACACTTTGACTGTAACATATATATATATATATATATATAATATATATATATATATATATATATATATATATGGAAATGAACTCAGAATGGTTCCCTGAGTTTTTTATGATACACACACACTGTGCATGGAACAAGGAACTCTTCTGGGATAATTAAATCCACTATAGTCCGAATAAGTAATGGTAAATGACAAATACCATAGTTTTTCTTTTTCATGATGCAAGCCCGACGTGGGCAACGGGTCTCTCGCAAAGAGGTCCCATAAATATAGCTTCCCTCACCAGCTATCTGCAAAGCAGACAGGATCCAGCATTGGGACATGGATCTAGGGTTTAAAGCAGCCTAGCCCCACTACATTTAGAACCTCAATATAAGTAAAAGACTCGTTGCATTCACGTCGGATTGAATAAATCAAAGAAAAAGGGGTAACTATTATATTTTTAGCCAAAACCAAAACTTAAACCTCAGCTGGCAGAATTGAGCGTCCACTTTTCAAGGCACATAACATGTCCGTTTCATGATGGGAATGAACTCAGAATGGTTCCCTGAGTTTTTTATGCTACACACAGACCGTGCATGGAACAAGGAACTATTCTGGGATAATTAAATCCACTATAGTCCGAATAAGTAAATGTAGTGGGGCTAGGCTGCTTTAAACCCTAGATCCATGTCCCAAAGCTGGATCCTGTCTGCTTTGCAGATAGCTGGTGAGGGAAGCTATATTTATGGGACCTCTTTGCGAGAGACCCGTTGCCCACGTCGGGCTTGCATCATGAAAAAGAAAACTATGGTATTTGTCATTTACCATTTCTTATTCGGACTATAGTGGATTTAATTATCCCAGAAGAGTTCCTTGTTCCATGCACGGTTTTGTGTGTATCATATATATATATATATATATATATATATATATATTAGGGTGAACCAAATGTAGGTGGACAGTAAATGATAACGTTTATTTTGAGAATACATATTTAATTTTTTTGTATACAATAATACAAAATAAAATTTAAATAAATTTAGTTATAATATTTAATATAATAAAACACAAACACCATAGTTATAATGAACACCATAGTTATAATATAATATAACACAAACCGTATTCAACCTACTGTCCACCTACTTTTGGTTCACCGTGTATATATACACAGTGTATATATATATATATACGTATCATTTACATTTTTTGGTGTGAATTAATACCAACATTTTTCATTTTCATGTTTTATTACATATTTCATATTTACAAAATAGTTAAAAATATATCATCCCTTCCCATATTTACACAAAATACTTCCCTATATGGACTGATACATGGAACAGAACAGAATGGGGTTCGTCGATGCACTTTCTGCTTGTCATTGCTTACCTATATTCTCACATATGGCTCCTTTCTATATAATCCATTATATAATATGTTAACTGAAAAAAAGGAATTCAGTAAAAACACCTTATATATGATTTCTGTTAACATTTATTACGTTTTTCATATTAAAAAGTGAGAAATTATTCTGCATTGACGTGGAATGAGATCCTCTAGTTCCACGTCCGTCGATAATGCGCAGTTGTTTTCCTCAAAACGGCAGTCTTCGCTTCGCGTTGGAGGGTAGCAATGACGTCATTATGAAGTTAGCTCCAGATGCCATACGACACATTTTGTGTTAAAAGAGCAATTTTCAAGACTATTGGAGCAAACTGTTACCTGAAAAGTATGTTATCTATAACAGCGTTCCTCAACCTTTTTGTACTGCGGACCCCTTATCAAAATCTTGATATTTTTGGGGCCCCCTCCCCAAAAATTATCTTTTGCATGTAGCATATAGACAGAGTGAGGTATCCAGATTAATATAGTTTATTTAGTCTTGCTTTATACTTCAAAGTCGGAGTAAAAATCTAATAAAAATGCGTAAAACTCACCGATGTTCTGTTTACATAAAAAAACAGCATAAGAACAGGGAAGGGGCTCATTTGTGCCAAAAACTCACAGTTCATGAATTGGAAACATAAGATAGTCGTAAAAAACCAACATTTATAGAAACTTTAAAGTTTCAAGTAACCGAAAATGTTATCAGTTAGAGGTCAAAATTTGCCACCACAAAAAAAGAGAAAAAAAAAATTTTACTGAATATAATCTAGTCAACTCACGGACCCATTAAACACAACTCACGGACCCCCTGTTGAGAACCTCTGATCTATAACACAGTGATATTATCTTATTATTCATTACTTCTACAGGGCGTTAATGGTTAGGACAATCAATCTAGAGACAATGCTGATATTATACAGCAATTTTAATGTGTTCAGTGAACTGGATATGGTTGAAAACCCCTACCTAGACGTCAGTATCATGCTTTCATTTCCTTTGGTTACCGGGTTAGTGCCGATTTACTGTACGGCGGCCATCTTGGACACCATCTTGAATTCTGAATTAAGCACAAGTCCGATTTTTGGAGTTTTAGTATATTATTCTAGACTGTATTAGGAACCTATCCTGAAAAAATTAGCTTGTTTTTTTCAAAATTCCACTTTTTGTATAAAAATTATCTGAAATTCGTGGACTACAAAGGCTTTTCGTCTCATGAATTCCCGTCTCTTACTGATTGTCTTCAATTCCTCTCTCTTCGACGCAATGTTGCCTCACTCTCTCTTTACTATTGCTACTACAACGGACACTGCTCTTCTGAACCCTCTAACTGCATGCGTCCTCCTCTAAGGAGAGCACGCAGCACCAGACTTTCGACACTTTCTCATTCTTTTCCTGTCCAACTCTCTAACACAAGGGTTAATCGGTATTTTCAATCTTTCATCTACTCAACCCGTGAACTCTGGAACACTCTTCCTAATTCCATCTTTCCTCCTCTCTATGACCTTCAATCTAACATTCAACCGCAGAGTGTCTAGGGCTCTGAAAACCCCGGACATTGGTTTTGGCTCTCTTCTTTCTTTATGGGGGTGGGACGCTTTTCTGGGCGTTCGCCCTTGGCCCCTCTTTTCTGCATAAAAAAAAGAAACCCGAATTCACGCACTGGGGATCAGCTGATGAGCTCACAAACATACGCACATTAATTCTACATAACCGCCATTTTGAATAGCGTTTTAAGATAAGATTTTGTTTTTTCATCGAAGTTTGGGAACATATTCTTCCAAAAACTTCGAAAATTGCTATTTCGTACCCTGCTTTATCACAACTGTTTCTCAAATCGTTGGTTTTACAGAATTTGCTGACGATTGTAGGTTTGACTTGTTGCTCCCGAACTTTTAACTTGGCCTTACTTAAGTGGGAATCGGCCGAACTGGTGTCGGGTATTGTTCAAATAGCACTATTTTCCATGAAAGCTAGGTTGAGCGTTGTTATGATTTGGTTGTACTACCTTCGACCAATATTTGTTGCAACTATACTCAACCGCATTCTACCTACCTTTCATATGGAGTAGGCTAGGATACGGTAGTGCTGACCGACTCAAAAGCAGATGTAAACATAGCTCATTTATAGGCTATATCAATAACAAAAACAGAGTAGGGCTAGTAAAGCGTCCTTGATTAAGTGATTTGGTTAATTAGGCTATAACCAAGCTCTTAAACTACTTTTGGTAATAATAATAATAATAATAATAATAATAAAAAAAAAAAATAAAAAAAATAATAGTAATAATAATAGTAATAATAATAATAATAATAATAATTATTATTATTATTATTACTATTATTTGGTAAGAATCATTACAGAAGTGGTACAACTTCGATAGTACTGGTAAATAATTTTTAGTTCAGTTGACATAAATCATAAGAAAAACAAGAGTAAATAAACTTGTGTGTGCCAGCGGACAGCAGTGCATGATACCAGCCAACAAGTTGGTCCACCTTACTTCTACACCTGGCCCTCGATCAGCTCAAAAACTACACCTAAAGCCTATTGCTTTGTATGCAAGCTTCTATCAACTGTCCAAAATTACTTTTCTCATGGCTTTCATGACTGGAAAAATGCAAAGCGTGCCACTGACTTACATAAAAAGAGCCAGACACATTTATCTGCTAGTGTAGCATTTGTGCAGCGATCACGCTTCAATGGCTCTGTTGATGTAGTTCAAGAAGAGCAGATCAAGAATGACGCAAACTATTGGAAATCAGTTCTGGAACGTACAGTTAATGTTATACTGGTACAATTTTTGGCTGAACGTAGTCTGCCATTGCGGGGACATAATAAGAAGTTTGGGTCACCAGCAAATGGAAAGTACATGGGCATCCTCGAACGACTGGCTAGGCATGACCCGTTTCTGGTCACTCATATTGAGAAACATGGCAATCCAGGCCATACTCCATACAAGGGCGAACAAAACCCCTGCACAGAGACAGCAACTGAATGGGGATGAAGAAACCGCGGAGGCGGTACAGCGCACCTAACCTCTTAGAAGCTGTTTTGGAAAGCGAGTATATGTGATCTTTCCATGAAAAATCACGAGAAAAGGAAACGCCAAGAATGTTAAGAGAAGAGGAAGGATAGAGTTGTGTGTTGTTGAAGGTAAGGGGATAGTCATGTGGAAGATTGTGACGAGTAGACAGATAGAGGAACTGAGTTCTTGAGGCATTGAAAGACACAAGATTTTCTCTTCCCCAATCGGATATAGCAGCAATATCAGAGGCCATGTGTCTCATTGTCCCATAGCCGTACTACGCGAATCATGGAGTGACTGCTGTGAGGGACGCTTTGGGAAGTGGGTGGAGAAATGAAGAGTGGAATCATTGGCATAGGCATGAATAGGACAGGAAGTGCGAATTAAAACACCATTAATAAATAAAAGGAAAAGAGTGGGTGACAGGACAGAACCCTGAGGAACACCACTGTTGATAGTTTTAGGAGAACAGTGGCCATCTACAACTGCAGCTGTAGATCGGCCAGAAAGGAAATTAGAGATGAAGGCACAGATAGAAGGATAGAAACCGAAGGAGGGCAGTTTGGAAATTAAAGATTTGTTCCAGACTTTATCAAAAGCTTTGGCTATATCTAGCAAAATAGAAAAAGTTTTACCAAAATCCCGAAAGGAGGAGGCAACCAAAGCACTGCAAAACGGCTTCAACAGCATTTGTTCTTGTCTCAAACAGATTGCAAATGATCAAGAAGAGAAGCAAGTCATTAGACAAGAGGCACGGGGAGTAGCATCTGAATTTCACATGCTTGAAACTGGTATCCTTACTGAGTTGTGGAATACCATTCTTCAGAGGTTCAATAAAACCAGCCACGCACTTCAAAGTTCCTCACTGGATTTGAATATAGCTGTTAGTTTGTTGAGCTCGTTGCAGGATTTCGTACAGTCCACTCTGGTGAGTTGATAAAGTTAAACGTGTTTTGTTTCGATTTCTTACGTTGAGGTCATGTTACTTGTTTTTTTTTACTGTGAAGGTGTTGTACACCATGAATATTCTCAACACGGCCAAACAATCAATAAGGAATTTTACAGTAAAATTTGGAGACGTCTACGTGAAGCAATTCGGAGGAAACGACCGCAGAAGTGGTAGTTTGGAGGCTAGATGCTTCATCAAGATAACGCACCATCTCACTCGTCGGAACTTGTCCAGTAATTTTTGACCAAAAACGATACCCTCCAAGTACAGCAGCCTCCATATTCGCCAGATTTGCCTCCATGCAACTTTTTTTTGTTCCCGAAGCTCAAACAAGCCCTGAAAGGACACCAATTCGGTGATATTGAGACCATTAAAAGAAATTCGACGGAGCAGCTGTTGGCCTTTCCGAAATGTGCTTCCAAAAAATGTTTTTAACAGTGGCAGGATCGTTGAGCAAAGTGTGTGGCTTGAGAAGGAGCGTACTTTGAGGGAGATTAAGCCCCCAAACCCTGTAAGTATCATATTCTGTCTTAATCGCATCAATCTGGATACGTTTTGAACAAACCTCGTGTGTGTGTGTGTGTGTGTGTGTGTGTGTATACTGTATATACCTTGAGAGATTTACTTATTCAGGGAATGAAATTTAAATAAAAAAAAAATTATTTTCAGTTTTATGAACTGCGAATAATCATCACACACACACACACACACACACACACACACACACACACACACATATATATAATTAGGGTGATTCAAAAAAATCAAAGTTTTTTTTTTAATTGTTCAACCTGTATTTTTGTTCCCTATGACAAAAAAGTAGTGTATGCCAAATTTGGTGAATTTTAAATAAAATTTACTATGTGCTACCAGGCGTCAAAGTTTCCCTTTTTTTCAATTTGTTTGTTTTTACAACTTATGATTTTATGTTTAATTGTTTATATTTCAGAATTTTTAACTAATGGTTTATATACTAGCTTGCTTTTAATTGTTGTTTGGAACTCGTAATTTTGATACCAATTAATCGATTATGGAAGCTAGGCCTAACTCACCATCACCCAGTTGCTCAGTTGGGAGAAGTTCTACAAGAAAAGAAACTGAAGTATGGCTAATTGGGCAGCCCTCTGCAGTACTAAAAACATCCGTATTACCATCAGAGAAGGAAATGATGGCCCTCTTCATGCACTACAGAAATATTAAAAAGCGAGGCATTAGAGAATCATGCTGCTCTACTGCGGATGATGTGCTAGCAGTTTGGAAAAAAGCAGGAATACCAGCAAAACAAAGAATACATGTAGTAGATAAAATTCAAGGAATACTAAAGGAATGGCAGCTGCTTAAGAAAAACAAAGCAAACAAATTGAAAAGATCACAAAATTTAAATAATAAAGAAGAAAAATGGAAAGATAAACTGGAAAACTTATTTGACATTGCTCATGAGAATACTATACAGCTTATAAAAATAGAAGATGATACGAAATTCTTGAAAATGCAACGTGAGAAAGGACGTCATGGAAAAATGGGTACCATTGATAAGGCTGTTGCTAAAAACGAGCAAAGAGCAGCAGAAAAGCAACAACGTTATGAAAAGAGGAAAGCAGAAGAAGAGATCAAAAGAAAGAAGAATGAAGAGGCTGTCATACTCACCAGTACATCATCAGAATCAGAATCAGAGGAGAGTAAAAGTGATGAATCTGGTTTCTGTGCTGCACAACCTTCAACATGGAAAAGTAGGGTAGGCAAACGTAGAAAATTGTTTGATGATAAATTAATTATTAGGAAGTCTTGATGTTGCAGAATTGAGTGACAGAAATGCGTCTCTAGTTTTAATGCAAACAATCAGACATCGCTTGAATGGGGCATCTGCGAACAAATAAAATGCGTGTGTTTCGATACAACGGCAGCCAATATTGGTCCTAGAAATGGTGCAGCTATTCTTCTAGAACAAAAATTCGACAACGATTTATTGTGGCTGGCATGTCGACACCACATATTTGAAATTATGCTGGAAGCTGTTGTTTGAAAGTCTTTATCACCATCTTCTCCCAGATATAGTCCTTTTTAAGAAGTTCAGAGAAAAATGGTCAAAATTAATAAGGAGGACTACGAAACAGCATTAGCAGATCCAGATATCTATGAAAATATTCATGACATCAAAGATGACATAATTATATTTGCAGCAAATCAACTAGATACATTCCAACCAAGAGACGATTACCTACAACTATTGCAGTTAACAATTATTTTTTTGGGAGGTGAACCAAAAGGTGGAATCAAATTTAAACATCCAGCGGGACTTCATCGGGCTAGGTGGATGGCCAAAATTACATATTCATTAAAAACTTTTATGATCAAATCTCAGTTCAAAATTTCAGTAAAAGACAAAAAAGGACTAAAAGACATCTGTCTATTTGCTACTCGGTTATATGTAAAGGCATGGTTTACAGCTCCTGTGCCATCTTGCGCTCCTCGTCTTGATCTGGAATTATTACAGAATCTTGTAGTCTACAAACAAATAAATGACACAATTGCATTTGTTGCTATTAAAAAACTGTTAGGTCACCTCTGGTACCTATCAGAAGAACTGGTAGCCTTGGCCTTTTATGATGATGAAGTGCCTACTGAAACGAAAAACAAAATTGTAAAGGCCTTGCAAAATACAACTGAAACTCTTCCTGCAAAACGGGCTTTTCTAGATCCTGCACTTATTCCAATGAATAAATTAGAAGATTTTGCCTCATCAAATACTCAAAGATTCTTTACAATAACAGAATTTAGTTCAAAATTTTTACTCAAAGATGCTAAAGAATGGCATAATGATGAAGAGTATAAGTCCGCTAAGAAATCTATCAAACTGGAAAGTCGTGAATAATATAGCGGAAAGAGGAGTAAAATTAATGGATGAATATAATAAAATACTAACACATGACGAAGATCAAAAACAATTCTTGCTACAAGTAGTGAAAAACTACAGGGCTGTTTACCCTGATAGAAAGAAAGAAACATTGATGAAGTAAGGACAGCTAATGTCTCAAATATCATGCTAGTTTAATTATGCATGCTTGTGGTTATGGTAGGACTTACGGGGGAGCTTTCCACATTAAAAAAAAGCAATGCGCCTTGTACTGTATCCCCTGGGTGGTGTGGAAAAATTTGACAATTTGAGTCGTTCTGTCAATTTTTAATTGCTGGTAGCAACCCCTAAAAATTAAAAATTTGCTAAAATATTTTAGGATAGTTGTTTTTATGCTGAAATGAACCATTTAAAGGGTTGAACACATTAAAATATAAAAAAAATTTTTTTACCCCCATATTTGAATCACCCTAAATTATATATATATATATATATATATATATATATATATATATATATATATATATCGGTGACTAAAACTCCGTATGGTATGACATTCATTTCCTCGGAGCAGCTTTGTGGCCAATCTTCGTCGTTGAAGGGTTTGTATATATATATTTTATCGGAAATTTGTGTTCGATGATGGACGCTGTTAAATTTTCGAGGAAAATCGAATGTCGTAAATGTAGATAAAGTAAGTCTTGTTTACAAATAGTGTTTGTAATGTTTAATTCATGTCATAAATGTAGATAAAGTAAGTCTTGTTTACAAATAGTGTTTGTAATGTTCAATTCATGTCATAAATGTTGATTTTGTTGCTTAAAAAATTACAGCAATTATTATTAGGGCCTATGTAATAATTAAAATCTTTCATTTCGTGTAGAACACCAATAGAACACCTGCACACAGAAACAAAAAATACTGAAAATTAGGGAACATTTAGACATGAGGGGAACACAATTCATGACAGCAGCGACAACTAACCCACAACACCCTTGCCACTACATGTACAATCATGCACCAACACCTCGCACCATTAAGGTAACACCAGAGAGACCAAATATTCCATTCCATACCACATCCCACAGACATCACACAGTACAGAAAACACATACACACACACCTAACTCACAAAGCACTGACAGACTTGGTCCGAATGCGGTTCTCGGTGCGAAGCCACCACCCATTGACAGGTCAGAGACCATCCTGAGCAGATCGGATCGAGTTCCGATGTGGACATCACCCCCAACTTACAGACATATAAACACAGACTAGACAACTCTACAGACGACACCTGCCACCTGTGATTATGACAGACTGTACCGCTCTAGCACAACATAGAACACAACACAACATCACTCGTGCGTTGAACCTCTGGACCACTCCGGAGAAGGCGATCGGGTACTTGCGTGCCGCCGGCTTGCTCGATCAGGGTGGGCTGATCGGCTAACCAACACAACAACAAAAACCATTTCGTATATATTTCGAAATTTTACTTGAATGGCAAAATAAGTTTCATGATGATGCGATATAAATGAAATTTTAAAACATCATTCTATTTACGTTACAATTTATCAATTTAACAAAAAAAAATCAGTAATTTTGAAATTGTAATGTTTATTTGTCATATTAATATTTTATTTACATGAACATTTTAACATTATTAATATAACAAATTATTTTTTAACATAACTAAATGAATATAAATCAACATAAATCAATATTAATTTAGTAAAAAATTGCAACGTTAAAATAATATAAATGGAGACACATACTCTAAATCATGTTTGCTGTGTGTTCTCCAAAATTGAAGTGTAATTGAATCTAAATTTACTCTGAATGTTAGTAATATGGGCGAAAAAGGGTCGAGTGCAATTGCAATATTGTAAATGTTGATCAATGTTGCAAGGTGGATGGGGCGTTGCAAGGGGGACATTAAGAGGGGATTATTGCGTGAAAGGGGTTATGCAACAAGGGAGGGGTTATCCCTAAAGTTGCAATGAGGTGGGGGAGCTTTAGGGGGAGAAGGGAGGATGACCTCCCGCCAAAGGGGTAACCTTAACCTAAGAGAAAGCGAGAAAAGAGGAGGAGGAGAGTCTTTGTGAGAGAAGGTGGGATGTCCTCACCCCGCCGAAGGGAAATCCTAACCTAAGAAGGTAAGCCTTAACCTAAGAAGGATAGAGAAGTCTTTCGTCCAGTGGAGTCAGACGCATAATGAGAGTTCATCCGAACGCCAGCTGTCTTATAAGGTGAAAATCAGCCAGTTGGCTAAAGCAGCCAGTCGGCTTAGAAGGCTTAATCTGGCTAAGAAGGCGTAAATGGCTTGTTCAGGTGTACAATATTAGGGTTAAGTTGCCAGATTGAGCTATTTATTTAATTAAAGCAGAATTCTTGATATTTGGTTTAGAAATCCGCCAGTCGGTTTAGAAGGCGTAACCAGCCATTTGGTACACAGAGTTATTTATATATATATATATATATATATATATATATATATATATATATAATATAATATATAATTAAATAATATCGTTTATATATAAACCAAAAGAATAAAATAAAACACCATTAATCATTCTGTATATTTAGACGAATTATTGGAATAAATTTTATGACATATATAGAAAATAAATATACAATCAAATCAGTTCATTTTATACAAACGATGGAATATATATAATAAAAATAAAAGAATAATATAAGAAATACACATTTTTAAACAATGGAGTGTATATATATATATATATATATATATATATATATATATATATATATATATATATATACAGTTTTAAACGATGGAATATAATAATAAAAAAATAAAAAAATAATACTATAAGAAATAGTTTTTTACGATGGAGAATAACCATCAAAATAATAGTACAGGAGAAATCTATATATGTACATTTATGTTAAATAATTAAAAATATTTAAAATAAATATACTGCAAAACCATCAAAATATATACACTTTATGCTCTACTGCGCTTAACCAAAATACTAAACTCGCAGGTAATCGAGTCAACAGTCACATCATTGTTGCTTTGAACTACGCAGTAAATACGATTTAACATTATTTCACCGCTCAAGTTATAGAGATGCTTATACTCGATGTAAATGACCTTCATATCGTTCAATACTATTTTTGTGCCCACTTTACATTCGGTTGGCAAGTTAACTTTAAACACGGACAGAATACATTCAAAAGCACTTACAAAGAGGTCATCGTTAGCAACAACATCATTATTAAATATAAACACTCCTTTCCAATCGAGGGTTTATTCTTACCGATCCAAGCTTTTCAATCGTGAACTCATCTTCACAAATGCATTGCGGCAGTTGAAATAATCTTCTAAGTCGTAACGACAGCTGCTCACTATATAAAGAAATAGTTCTTCAGGGTGAATGGTGTAGGTGAGCTCAGCCCTGTACTGCTCAATTCCTTTGTACCAAAGTTCATGACATTTCGAAGAGTCTAAACCTTTTAAATAAGCATCCAGCTCTAGACCATTCTCGCCTTGTTCAGTCCTACACTCGGTAAACCCGTCGAGCAGAGTATGTATGCGTATTCAAGAACCGTATCAAAATAAAGCATATCCATAACACGCGCGTCTAATATAGGCTTCAACTTGCGGAAACCGACGATTTCAAACAAACTGTCGAGGATGAAACGGTTTCGCGTAGGGACAAGAACGTTATTATCAGAAGCATTCTTCTACATCATTCGTATATCAAAGCATGGCTGATCGTTATTTATACACAAGGTGCAAACAATGGTATATGAGGGGGCATCACTAATCTGTTCTCTTCTTGTACCTTCACCTGCAGGTATTTTATAACAATCCTCACTCCACTTCTCAACTACCACGAAGACTCTATTCATCTCCTCAACACTTAAATAAACAACATTCAGTTTACCAGAGTTTGTTTGTCTACAAATCGTTTCCAGTACATAGTTAATGGCACCAGTTTTACACCTGAACATGCGCAATGACTTCGTCACGGACACATCGTACACGGCATTGAGAATGCTGCTCAAAGGAAACTCCATCGTATTCTATTGTGAGGAGTGCACGTCCTGCCGATTCAAGCTCTGAGATGACTATGATCCACAAGTGGCCGGATCGGCTTGACGGGAGGTATGGAGGAGTGAGTCTCACCATAATGTGAGGAATCGTGTGCGGCGTTGTTCCCACGTGAAAGATTCATGTGAATACTTTTATCCCATTATACTGGGTAGGTGTTTTGAGAAATTTTCCATCTGCGATACATGAAGCAATATCGGTTTTAATGCTTTATCACTCCCATTCCCCAGAATGCGCACCAGACATTTTCGTTCAGGGGGATTTTCACGAACTAAACACATTTTATTCACACTCCGGCGCACTATTTGAGGGAAACATATGCCCATATTTTTCCTTTATGCTTAGCAGGCGATACCCGTCTCTAAATTCTGTTAAAAACTCACGCAGGCCTTTAACCATAGCCTCACTATAAACTTCATGATATATATTAATGTAGTGGTAAAAATACTTCAGATTCTCCATTATGACAAGATTTACATTCTCAGCCGCAGGATACGAGTACTCGGTATGATGCAACATGACATTATACCGCTTGTCACCCCACTCATCAACAAGACTCACTAACCACAACCGTTGCTTCTCTTCTGCACGTGTCGTTTCTTCCACTTCACGGTGTATGTAAGCTTTTATAAAGTTTAGTCCTTAACAGTTCAATACATCGCTTGTACCACGAAATTCTGCAATGCTTTCGCCAGAATAGCCATAGAGTATTTGTACCTCTTGTTCATCAAGCTTCGCACGATTCAATGTAGTCTTAAAAGTATCAAAGGAGGGTGAAATGGGGAGCCATTCAGTATCCACCATATCTTCACACTTTGCCGAATACCACTTCATAAACGTCGAACACGCAGTATTAAAGTAGCCATTACTATTTTTCGTCTACGTTGGATTTCGTCAAATACACGTCTGAGATCCAATGCTTGCCGCGGTCAACTGAGCACGCAGGGTAAAGAAATGTTCCGGTAGTAGCAGGAGTCACGTAACCATTGATAGCTCATAGAGGAGGCGGAGCTTAGAACCTTCTCCTGTACATATGCACTTACACAAACACACACACACACACACATAAAGTAGAAAGTGAAGCGCTAATTGAAACAATTTATTTAATAAACACATCATTGAATTATTCAAGGTATATATTTAAATATACGTGTAATAAATAAAATAAACATATCGTTAACAATAGACATATCTATATATAACATTCAAAGATTATGATATCCAAAGGGTACGGTATCATAGGTACCAGTCACCTGGTAACGTTTCCTCTAGGTGTTAAGGAACACCTTCGTACCCCTAATTTGCTTCACGCCCCCCAACTTTTGCGCCCGAAAATTGTGGGTACCTACAGTTATTTGGGGCGGATGGACGCCCTCATCTTCCTAGCACACTAGCTCCTTCAACGAATGAAAGTTAACGACCTGTCGATTCACCTGGTTGAGCGTGATACCCTTAGCCTTCACGATATATTTCATATCCTCCCCCACCTTCATCCGTACCCTATAAGTTTTTGGCCCTGTTGAGACAAAAGCGTCGGCGTATGCGATGTCTCCATACTCATTCTTGATCTCATCAGTTAACTCTCAGAGGAATTCACCAATAGGCGGCATGTACGTACCCTCCCTCGCTGTGAATATCACACTACCTGTTTCAGCGAACAGAACCCTCCGACCAAGAGAATGTAATAGACCCCAAAGTTTGATGCGTGCATAGGCCATTGTGAAGCTAGCTACAGGTATGTTTGTAACCCGTGAGGTATCTGTGGCCAATTCGGTAATGTTGTACTTTATTATGTACGTATTACTTACATTCACGATCTCCATGACCTCTTTGTCGGGAGCGTTGGCATAATCCCAGACTTCACTATAACTTTGTGCCAAATGAACATTCCCCTTGCCAGTATTCTGTGCAAATTTTCCACTAAGACTATTTAGACACAACTTTGTACTAAAGTGTTTGCCTGGGTTCTTCACAATTTGGGAACGGTCATTCTATAACCCTTCACGATCACGGTAACGTTCAATATAAGCCGATTTTTCATCTTCGGTATCAATTCTTCGCGGATACCCTGATGCCTCTACTTTATCCTTCAAAAAAATGTTTATATATGGCGTGTAAAGGTTGGGTAGCTTCTGAAACCTCTACACCTCATATATCTTCAATATTCTGTAGCCATGGTGAACGGCAAGGTCCAGCTCAGAACTTGTATATACAACTCTGATCTTACGCTGGTTGGTTGCGTAATTACAACCCCTATTTTTCTCCTCTGCGCACTTCACGCACAGGAGAAACATGAGCTTGTGGGCTATGAGGACGGGTAACATCGGCATCCATAAATCTCTAGGGCGGAGCCCATCTACGAAAGAAAGTCCGAATAGTGCCCGTTCAAATTTGCTGAAAACACATCGATGGTGGACACGTCGTGTCCCACCAGTTTTTCAGGTACACCTACGGGGTACGGATTGTTCTTCATCATGTCGGGATATAAAGAACAGAAGTCGTAGTAATGGAGTTTCACGCCTTTGTACGCGGAAAGTATAGTTTGAAGGGATTTGTACGCCCTCCGAACAAGCTATCACCGCATTTGAGAGGATCCAGCACATTGAACATTTGATCGTGTTTATTTCTTTTTGGTACTGTCCATCTGTTTCCATCAGTGCATCATACTCATGCTGCCACAAGACCTAATGAGTGAACTGAGTGCCTATAAGCTGATCGCGGGTGTGGGCCCATACAAGACTCGGCAGGAGATATATCGTGGATATCTTCTACGATCCCGCACTCAGGATAGGGGCATCCATGCCACCAGCAACAGTTAAAGGAGTACAAAGTTTTCTCACCAGTGGCACGGTTTTCGCTTAAACCATCAACCCAAAAAACACGACAATTAACCTTAATGGGTACTTCCGCCGTGTTGCGGGCACGCTTTATATATACACCTGTCTGCTGCTGTATGTGTATGTGCATGAGCCAGTAAATAGCCTTGTGTCCATAACTGCGGGGATTGTTTCTGTGAATAACGGCTAAGGTGTCTTTAGGCATAAAATTGTTCTTGAACACCGTAAAGCACAACGAGGCGATCGGGTTGCGACTTGCAACGGATCGCATTTGAAACGGTCTATGTACATCCTTCTTAAGGCCGGGAAACATACTCTAAGCACGCGCACATCATTCACGCAATAACGCTTATATTCATCAGCTATATTATAAGGATTAGATTCATTAAAACTGTTGTAGTGGCGGTCAAAATCTTCACGTTCACCTGTACTCATGCATTCATAGTTAAAGTAATGTTTGGGTGGAGGTAGTCCTACATAATTTAAAGTTTCGCTAGTGAGAAATGTGTAAAGGAAATATCCTTTTGAAAGTTCGGCGGCTACGCCCATTTCCTTGGTAGCTTTGCTAATTTACAAGGTGTGAATAATAAAGTGTCTTCAAACTGTACATTACCTCTTATTTGCGTCTGTATAAGTTTGTTTCCTCTTTTCAAGGGATCACCTGTAAATATCTCAGACGACTCTTGCTGAAGCAGCTCCTTATAAAGGAACTGTGTGGCAAATTTTGCACCGTTATGGGCAAGAATATATAGTCATTTTTTTTTAACTTGTCCGCTAACTTGACAATATAGGACACAAAGAGTTTCACGGGACTGTCGTGTGCAATCGTTTTAAAAACGTTTGTCCGTTTACCACATTTGTGACACTCATCACACTCGATCTCCTTGCACTTATCACATATAGTCTGGCTTACAAGTAGATGTGGGATAACCTCTTTGGTTTCACCATTCGTATATGTTTCTATATCGTAGTACACAGTTATACAAGGTCTATTTTCAGGCTTAGCGTATTTCATATAACATACATGCTTTACTTCAACCGCCTTATATTTCTCATGGCATGTACTGTAGAACAGTGAATTTCATCACATTTATGCTTGAAATTCCCCCAATTATCCTCCATATGAAACATACCACATTCACAGATTCTCATTTTCCTGCACGTGCCAATTGACCTAGGGAGCTCAAAACAGTTATTATTGAAAAATGTACGTCTGCATACATCACAGTCCCTCTTCTCAGCTTCAACCACAAGGCTTTCAAATTTGGAGCTTTTACACTGCGCACATACCATGTGGCAATCTTTACAATGTTTCACTATATCATCCGCAAACTCGAGACACCCCTTACACAAATCATGATGCCGTCCATATTTTCGACTTTTATCATAACTCGCGTAGAGAGTCCTTATATTACATATGGGGAGATCAGTTGTTCCTGAAAATCCTAAAATAAGTAAGGGTCTTGTACGATCTCTCACACTGCTTTTAAAAACATACACAATCCTACGACGATCATCCATTCCAAATACAACTATACGAACATTCATTTCCTGTTCTACCCTTCTCAGCTCTTCAGGACCCATATTACACTCAAACTCAAGTTTACAGTCCAGAGCTAGTTTACGGGCACGCTCTTATACCGTAGGTAACCAAATCTTTTTGGCCCGTATATTTAGCACAGTGGACATATGAGCTAAGACTACTGCTATAAAACCGCAACCACAATCGGCGTTTATATGCTGCCTGTAAATAACCGGAGAATTGAAGTTAAGAGTATAAGGTGTGGCACTATGACCCGCAACACGGAATACACGGTCAATATTTACCGTGAAGTTGTCCATATTGACGGCTGTGCTACTTTGAGAAGCCTGCATTATACGGTTCAAAATACACTCTATATCTACAGCTGCCAAGCATCTGAATGGTTTTACTACCCAAAAATCATCTACATCCCCGTCATCACCCAAACCCGAAGGACAGCCTCGTTCTGACTTCACGTTCATCGCGGTTCTGAAGGGCAAACTCTACAATACTTTCAACTACACGCTGCAGTCCGTGTTCAACACCATTGCAATACATGTATCTAGGATCAACCCTGACTATATACCGATTTCTAGTCAGGGCTGGGGTGGAGGTGGCGGTGCGCATCAACTCGAATGTTATACTATCCTGTACAGCACGAGAAGCTCCTGTTGGTGAGGAGGATGTACCCGGAATTGAACAGGAATAAAGGGGTACATATTTATTTGGGGAAGGTACTATTGTGGGGTATGTGTCGTAAGACATAGATGGTTGGGGCTCTATTACTGGGGGGTCTAACAACCGGTGCAATCCTGGTACGCTTTATACCTGACGTGTAGGGCTCTTCATCATGCCTCCGCTTTGAATTATCGCGTGCTATAGGTATCGCTGGTGTGGGATCGTTAGCGGGGGTGGAGCCTGTGACAACAACTACACTGTCGTCGGGGTCGTCTGTAATATCGATGATGGGGACATGATGCTGTACCTCATCGTCATTCACGGTTCTGTGGAAGAAGAGGAAAAACAAGATTGTAGAATATTAGGAACACCACTTAAATCATTAAAGAAAAGGGAGAGATGTTCTCAAAATTTGTGCATAAAGTTATATGGTGCTATTCGACATATATATCAGTGTTCAACGAGTGCCAAGATAATATTTTGTTCCATAAAGTTGTATATGATGTTAATTCGTTAAAGGGAAATGAACATACAGTCATTGTAATTGACGATCTCATGTTGGAGATGGATAAAACGTTTGCCGAGATATTTACAGTTCTCCCACCATTTTAACATAAGTATGTTCTTCATGAATTAGAATCTATTTTTCAAAAATAGATACATGCGCGATGTGTCGTTCAATACACAATATCTAGTCTTATTCCCGCAACGTAGAGATGTATTACAAATTGGGGTATTAGCCAATCAAATGTTCCCCAATAAGCGTAAGGAGTTTTTGGAGGTTTATAAAAAAGCTACAAGTCAGCGTTATGGATATTTAATTTGTGACCGTCATCCGCGAAATACGTTTAGGGTGTTTCTAAGAACGAATATATTTCCAAACGAGCCTGAAACTGTGTATATTCCAGAATGACAAAGAGGCGAGGCTGAAGAAATACCATGAATTAATAAAAATCTATCATCGACTGCCATGGCAATGCAACAGATGTTTGCTAAAAATATCGACTCAGACTTTTTAAAATGCATCTGTGAAATGTCTTAACGTTATAAATTGCAATGTATCAATGAAATCTCCTCAGAAGGCTCACCTCCGCCGTTACAAGAACAGAATACGTACACTCGCTCGTAAAAGTCAAACTGTGAGGAAGAAAAAACGAATTATTGTACAAAGAGGAGGGTCATTCCTCCCATCTTATTTTCAGTTTTGGGCCTTTACTGACTAGATTAATATAATGAAGAAAGTGGTAGTGATTCCACGAGGTGTATGCTTCACTGCAAAGTTCAAAGAGTCCAACACGGTTCTAGAACCCGTAAAAGCAGGCTTAAAAGAATGGAAAGCGAATTGTTAGCCATATTAAACAGTGAGAAAACACCTGATGAGAAAAGAATCTCATACCAAGAAGCTCTGCAGAAATTTCTTCACGAGTACAAAAATTATAAGAATCCGACAGAGATCCCCGTGGTTATTTGGCCCAGCACGGCCAACGATGAACATGGCGACATGGGACCTGTGTCCGACGATAGAGCTGACCAACCAAACAGTAACGGGTCGGCCCCACAACATATCAAGCATGTATTAAAAGGCACACTCCCACATACATTGAGCAATAAAGGTTTAAGTCTTTATAATCTATTGAATGAGGATCCCAACATACATTGGACCGATACAGGTGAGATCATTGTGGAAGGATCAAAGGTACAGGGATCGAATATCGTAGACATCGTCCATGATCTGGTGAGAAAGTGGGATAGGCCGTCACCATCAGGATGGAAGCATATTAAAGCAATTCTACAACAAATAAATGTCTCCAAAACATTGCTAGAAAATCTGAAAAGGTTAAAAGATTTGGAACATGCATCGCATGTGCCACAACTGAGAACGCCGTCACCCCAAGCGGTAGCACCTCTGAAGAAGAGAAAGAAGAGGCCAAACAACAACAACGGTCAAACCTATACACGTGCTTCTAAAATACGCAAATGGCTAACATATGAAGAAGACGTTATTATGACATATATAGCCCAACCCTCTACGGAGGCGTTGTTAGATTGTACAGAAGTGTTTACAATGATGGAGTAGGGAAAAGAGATGTTGAGAGGTTTTCGCGCGAGCAGGACGCTTATACACTTCATAAACCTGTGAGAAAAAGGTTTAAAACAGCCAAGACAACAGCGGCATCGACTGACTCTATTTGGCAAGCAGATTCAACAGACATACAAAGATATTCAGTGCTTAACGATGGTTACCGCTCCATCCTATTCATAATAGATGTATTCTCTAGATATCTGTGGCTAATTCCTCTGAAAAATAAATCGCCTGAAACAGCTGCTAAAACCACCAGAACGTTGATGTTAAAAGAAAACAGGGTTGTTGGCTATTTTTTAGGAATATGGGGAAAGAATTTATAGGCCGAGCTTTTCAGAACATGCTGACAGAGTTTAATATCAGCTACTACAGTATCATTTCTATACATAATGCCTCTTTAGCTGAAAGAATTCAACGTACCATAAAGGAACGCATGTACCGCTATTTTACACATAAAAACACATACAAATATATAGACATTCTGGAATTATTGGCTTCATCATACAACCACACACCATCGAACGATTGGGACAACGCCTAACGAGATTTTAGAAAGAGGAACGCGCACAGAGCCTGATATGAGATATTCGTAGAACACCGCCATACTCGGCGCGTTTCAATCAATGATTTTTTAAGGCTGTCGTGTTCAGGAAATAAATTTGCGAAGAGATTTGAACAAGGTTGGACACGTGAGATTTTTAAAGTTAGGGCTATGAGACCTAAAGACGAGATAATGCTATATTATGTTGAAGATTTGAATTGGGAAGAAATCGCAGGAGGCTTTTACCGCGAGGAGTTGCAGAAAGTGACATTTAATTTAGGAAAAAATGTGTTTGAAACTGAAAAAATATAAAGAAGGAAAGGTTCAGGAAAGAGAAAAATGTACCTGATGAAATGGCTACGGTACCCAGAAAGCTTCAACACCTATATAAAAGCTGATGCAATAATGAAGCTTAAATTGTATGCAACATGGCGCCTAACCATTTCTACGTCACACTACCGTCCTCTTCTTCTCTGTCTGTACATCCTAACAACACCCTGGCCAACTTTGTAATAGAACTCCATAGGCCCATTGAATTGGATCGTGATTCGTATGAGGGAGGGATATGCGAAATTCAGCTAGACACCCTCTTTTTAAATAATGATTATAAAGAACCCGTTTTCACGGTTCTTAGAGACCATGATGAGTGTGAAAAAGCCGGAGTAACTCAGGATGAAACCATACGTATCTCCCGGATTGGGAATGCACGGTATTACAGTACAGTAGTAACACTAGGTCAAGGCCGTTATGGTGCGGCTGAGGATGTTGTGAGAGACTTAAACGTTATTTTAAAAAAACTCAAATCTTACGGCTGATTTAGTATACGAAATCAAACAAAGAAAACCCTGCACATACGCTAATCCTAAAATCACAGGCTAACATAAATATTAGAGACAAAAGGCTGTTCAAAATTATAACCTAAGGGCGATATCGATCAGCCTTGCATGGAGATACCTTTCCCGAAGTACAACCTGACTTGTCCAGCCTAATGTATCAAACGAAATTGGAGAAATTGAGTGCTGGCTGTACACCCACAGACATGTGTTATATTTTCAGCAATGTAGTGGAGCACCAGTTTCTTGGGGATACCCAGGCACGCCTGCTGCGCATTGCTCACATTCCCAACCACAGAGGGAAGAGCTTGAGTATTACATATGACAGGCCCCATTATGTGAATGTCGCGACTATTCTAATAACCAATAGTTCAGTATATATATAAGAACAACTAGGGAAAAAATTTCTCATTCGATAATGGGAGCTTAACAGTGAAGCTGCACTTTCGACGCACTGAGTTATAATGGACAGAAGGCCTTTCACAGTCTATCGAGGTGTGAGATACCAACGTGGGAGTGGGCATGGGTCCATTTTTTGAACCATACTACGTACGGCTGTCCCCTTGCTGAAGAGGGGTGCCAGATACCTCGGTAGGAAAGCGCTACAATCAGGTCTTAACACGGCAGAAGACATAATGGCGGGTCTACACCTATAAAGAAGCTCTGAAAAAAACACTTAAAGCGTACACGGGGCGACATCATCAAAGATGCAAAGAGAAAAATTTGTGGTAGTGGTAAGAAGAAGAGAGCTGTCCGAAATAAGGGGTTACCAGCACGTGGCGTTAAACGTAAAAGGACATCAAAAAAGAAGACGAAGTTTTCTAAGCGACTGAAACCTATGGTTGACCATTTTTTTTGAGTGATATAAGCTAAGGACATTGATCTCATGAATCATAGGCTGTTTACTACTTGTCGAGAGAGGTGGTACTATTTCTAACTCGTCATGGCACGATTCATCCACCCGTGTAGTTCACAATGTTGTAAATCGGAGCTGTCCCTCTTTGACATGCCCCCAACTCAAGTTTCTATTGAACACAGTAACTTTATTACAATTAATCCGTTAAACACAATTAGTTCCTCCAGTGCTCCTATAGAATTCGTGATACCCAGCTTAGGCCCTTACTTTTTTGATCCAATCTCCGTGCACATGTACGCTAAACTACGTAGAGCCCATTCTGATGGAGCGGACTGTGATGACAAATATGCTGTATACCCTGAAACAAACTTTCTGCAGTCCATATTCAACCAGTGTGATGTATATTTAAATCATATCAACATTTCGGCAGGAACGGGGATCATCACCTAGGAGCCTACCTGGAAAATGAGCTGAACTTTTCCAAAGAAGAGAAGGATACCTTTTTAACTGCCGAGGGCTATTAATAAGCTAAAAAAAACGAAAGTAGTATAAAGGACAAATTTACAAATTCTAAAAAGATATATGTGATTTGGACGCCTGCATACAGACTTCACGTTCCAGGAGAAGTTGCTTGTGAATGGGGTGGATATGAAAATAAAGCTCACCCGCACGAATCCTGAGATTTGTTTAAATCTGGGGCTGATCAAGAAGAAGATGCAAAGCCCGTTGTGATTTATATTATGGAAACATACATTCGTGTACGGCGAGTGAAATTAAGTTCACCAAAACAATTAGAAATTGAAAAAAATTTAGTATATGCCACAGTAAAATACACAATTAACAGTACAGATCAAATTATACAGGGTGCCAACAGGGTTGGCATCGAAACAGATAGAAAATGTGGCCTTGGGAGTTCTACCTAAAAGGATATTAATTGAAATGCAGGAACGCGGTTCGGTGAATGGAAAATATAAAAAGAATGCTTTTGAATTCGAGAATTTCGGCCTTAAAAATATAACTCGATACGTCAATGGCGTTGCGTTGGGCAGGGCTATGGATATGGATTATTCATTAGACGCTGTGTTCCCGCTTTGCGCGAGAGCATATATTAAACTGGCACGTATTGCAGGTGCTTGTGATGACCTCGGGATTGGGGTAACACAGAATGAATTCATCGAGCAATTTAACCTTTATCCGTTTGACATCACACCTGATTTTGCTAGTGGAAATACACACTTAAGTTCACAACAGAGTGGAAACATCTCTGTTAGATTGGAATTCGCCAAGCTGATAGACGCGCCTATTAGTGTACTTGTATGCCTCCAGTCACGTGCGCTAGTAGAAGTTGACAGATTTAGGGGCGTGGTCAGTGACTTTTAAAATGATCGTGAATACACTTCAGAGAGTAATGAATAGTGAACGAATCACACGTTCCAAATTTATCATTGTGTTTGCGAAGAATGAAACATTGAAATTGGCAACTACGAGAGAATGCGGTGGTCTTATTGTGAATACCGATGTTATTGGTGGGGAAAGGATTCACTGGATAGCTCTCTATTTTAAAACTAGGGACCGCCTGTACTATTTTAATTCACTCGGGACTCATTTATGGAATAACGTTATTATTGTAAAATTTCTCGAACAGATACACATTCACGAAATTGTCTGGAATCTCTATCGATTGCAGGGATACTTTAGTAACGTATGTGGTATGTATTGCTTTTCATTTCTCATGCATATGTCACGTGGAAAGGAATTTATAATTTTTTAAAATTATTCGACCCGTATCACAATGAGCTGAATGATCAAATGGTATGCAGACAGATAAAAAAAGGTTCCAGTTTGTGCGCACTCGATGTGCTCTATGATGTTTTGCTCGTATATATATATATAAAATGCCTAATTTCTTCAATGTTGTCTCCAGTAATGTTAGTTTGTGTATTCTGTAGCTCATTTAAAACGTAACGGCAACTAATTCTGTAGCTAATTTAAGATGGATATAAAATTTGTACTATTTTATAAAACATGATTTCTATCATTTAATAAATTGATGAAAATACATTGAGTCTTCTTTTTACCCGAAACACATGTAAAAGAAAAAGCTCTTACCCGAAACATAAGAAAAAGAAAAAAGGTTACATTATTTGGTTGATGATGTGGCAGTCGCTGGGTTGAATGCGCGGTAAAACTTCTACCTCCGTATTCAGGTCCACGACATGCGTTTCTTCAATGCTATCTCGAAAAGATTGTATAACACGAATCAGCTCCTCATCTGATCTTTAAAGAGAAAGGATAATTTTAAATTAATTTGATTAGTTCATACATTTTTCTGTATTTTTTTAATAAAAACCCATTTGCTTTTCATGAAACACATGCAGAGTATATATATATATATATATATATATATATATATATATATATATATATGAAGAGACTTACAATGTGAAGTATCAAAAAATCTTCGAACTGCTCAGAGATGTTTATGACTGTTTTAACCCTTAAGTAGTAATGCGGGGTGCTGCTGAACCCCGCTCATCATTGAAACTAAATGTTTGTAGTATTCCCAACAACGTAGGTGGTTGAAACTCCATGTACCTTTAGTGTCCCTTGAGCCTTCACAGAGGTCGGGTGCGCAATTGTGCTCTCTGGGCTGTGTGCAGTCAGACAGTATGCGTGGGGTGTGGCGCCACCCCGTATTACCTAATATGTGATAGTCCTTGTGTTTGAGTATTTTGTGTTTTATGACATTTGTGAATTTCATTCCTTTGTGGACGAATCTTACTTGTTGCTGAAAAAACCCATGTGCTAAATTGTGGTGGATTAAAATTAAATTTAATATTTATTTTGTGTTTTTCGGGTAAATATATAATTTGCAGGGTAAAAAACACAGAATAAGTTCAGTACGGCTAGTTATGTCAAAGACAAACACATTGACGTTGATGAGCCAGAAGTGTCTGATGTGGACACTGATGAAGAAGACAATGTTGAAGTAATGACTATGTATGATAGTAGTGAAGGTGAAGAATATATGCCACAACCAAACGAGGATGATGATGATACTGACAGTGGAGAGGAGACCGTGAGACGCCGCTGCCCCAGACAAAGCCACACACCTGCTGCCGCTGTTGCTACACCTGCGACCAAGAGGCGGCACCACCATGAAGGAGTGCTCCACCGCTTTCAAAGGACATCAATCCAAGGCAAGAATGGGCACCGCTGTAGCACTAAGCCATCTACAAGAGCACATTCCCGGACTCCCCACCACATCATCCCACCCATGAAGCCCGGCCCCACTCATATAGCTGCAGCTGCTACGAATCCCCTTGCATGTCTGGAATTGTTCCTGACTGAATTTATCATTGACCACATTCTCAACTGTACCAATGACACCATCAGGTCTTTTGCTCAAAAGTATCAGAAACAGCCGGCAACAGTGGACCGTGCGACAGAACCTGAGATGAGGGCTCTCTTGGGAGTCCTTATATTCTCCGGAATGAATCATGATACCCACAAAACAGCCGTTGACATGTGGAGTCCACAATTTGGTCCTGCAATATACAGGGCTGCATTGAGTGAGAGGCGCTTTTGCTTTCTGCTGAGGTGCCTCCGCTTTGATGATAAAAACACTAGGGAAGAGAGGCTACTATTTGTACATAGCTACATGTGTTATATGATGTATATCAGTATTTGAGAATAAATAATTCGCATATACAGGGTTCATATAGGCACTAAATGTGGCCTGTGGAACTTGCGCCATAAAATCACAACCATAAATAAGCAACATTTTACTCGTCTCTTCTACAGCTGTGTGTCCAGTAACGGGCCTGCCATTCCTTCCATGTCTTTCTCCACTATCCTACAGTAAGTGGTTGCCCAGGGATCTCCAGGAAACTTTAATTTTGTATTATAATTTTTTTGGTTTGTTGGTCTTTTTTACAGGGAAATAAGCAAATATTTTTTCTGTTCATTTATTTCAAATATATATTATGCTTAAACTGTCATTATTTTGTGATTAGAAGTTAGTTAATACATGGAATAATTCGTTTACAACACCGTTTTTTCATTAAATTCATAAACTGATTTTTGGCTAATATTTTTCTTTTGGGGTGTGATAGCACATCACATTACCTAACGCGTTCCTCTGTTGAGGATTACCAGTTAAGCTGCAGGGGTGGGGAAACTTTTCAGTACCAAGGGCGAAAATCGATAACATAAACCCCCCCTCTAAGATGTTCGACGTCTTCCAGAACGTTGTTTTTGTAAGTTTTGCACAGTGCCGTCGGTTTCAAACTTATCTCGTATACGTGCAAAAATATTAGAAAATATCGCACATGAAGTCTCGAAAATAATAATTATAATTTAAACATCTGTAACTTTTTTGTTTTTCAATTTTTAATAAAAATAATTACATATTTAGATTCAGGAGAAAATTCTTTATTAAAAACATATAAAAAAATAATATATTTATTATCCTCATAGCTGGTATTATCGAACAAAGTGGGTATACATTTCTTTGGGACACGCTGTATATAAGATGTATTTTAAAAAGCTATTTGCAGGGCTGTAAATAAATAATTTTTAGTAAATAATAAATACTTAAGCGGGCGAATTGAAATTAGCTCGTGGGCGAAATTTCGCCCGCGGGCGAGGGTTTCCCCACCCCTGAGTTAAGGGTTAGGAGAAAATACCGAGAAACTTCACATTTCAAATGAATTTATTATGGAATTTTATAAAATTATTTAAAACTTGCAAAGGAGTCTTGATTGTTATAAGTTAAAAAAATTCAACGATTCTTGATTAATAGAAATATCAAAATATGATTTTAACATAATATTAATTATTAATTACTAATCCAAACTAATATATAATTAAAAATTAAGGATACTTCCTATTCTGATGAAACATTTTACAATAAAATGTAATGAGATGAAAATAAATTACTACAGCCCCCCCTATATATTTATATATGATGAAATAATCATGAAGTAAATACAGAACGGTGCTAAAGAGCATTCGCCTAATGACATCAAGAGAAACACTAAACTAAATAACAAGTCCGCGACTAAATATAGGCCACAAAAAATAAAATAAAATAGAAATACAGGTACATAAATTTTTATATTCACATTTCATCTGCATTCCGTTGCGCCGGATCGTAAGGAGCATCATTACAAATATCACTAACTATTTGCGTTGGAAATAATCCGTCCCGATCGGTTGTGTTAAAAAGACCAATTGTAGCCACCGCAGCAGTGTCTCCATCTTCATATAAAGCCGGTAAACTGTAAAGTTGTTGTGACTGACTCATGGTGCGTGTGTTTATTTACTGGTAAAACAACTGCTGTGAGTTCCAGCTGAAAATACTTCCTTTCATATGCATGGTTCCCAATTGTAAACACAACCCCCAGAAGACTAATAGATGGTTCGTAAGTTTGTTGATTGGTTGTCAATGTAACTGGTTGGGCTATGTTAAATGTGTGTGCCAATCAGCTGTCGTAACACCGATATAACTGACCCACGCTTTGGGCAAATATGTCCTGATTGGTCACCTTCACGAATAATGAAGGTGTGTCTTTATCAAATTTGGCATATTCTCTCCGCAGATTTATTTTCAATGCTCACATCTGAAGGTGCATGAGTGAATTGCCCATTCGCACGTTCTGTCACGATGCCTTCAAGTATTTTGTACTATTATATAAGATTTTTATTTTCCATTATTATATAGGATTTGAAATATTTCCACCGCTAATATTCTTACAACCGTGGCACGATTTTGTTGTTCAGAAGATGAGTATGAATACTTTATTTGTGCTTATTTGATTGCCTTTGTACTATTATAATACTCTCTATATTTCTAATTAATGTAATTTGTTTGTATTAATAAATAAAAACAAACGTCTGTCTCTGAACTCATACGCCTCATAGCTTCATCCTCAGATTTCAAATTTTGGACATCGGTTAGGTTAGGTTAATTTACATTAGTTATAGAATCCGAACCATGGGTCGCTACATCATCGACAGCCAGACTACATCATCGTCAGCCAGACTTCTTACTCATTCGTCAGCCAGACTCCTTACTCATTCGTCAGCCAGACTCCTTAATAATTCGTCAGCCAGACTCCTTACAGAGCAGATGCATTCCCTGTGCTCTCTAATATTGTTTCTAGGTTTGAATATTGCTGATAAATTTACTGTTGGAGAGTTCTGAATTTTATGTACTTGCGTTTATATTCACATTGTTATAGTTAAGTAAATGAATATTAGTGGCTTTTAGCGATTTAGAAGTTTTCACAGCGTACCGGCTTACTGTAATTTAATTTAAACATTTGACGGTTATAAACGTTAATTACCTTAATTTGCGCGATGCCGTCGGAGAAAGCGTCGTGTGCTAGGTGTGGGGTGAATCGGTGGTATACTGATTTTAAAGATTACAACGGCAGTCCTAAGGCGATTACCGAGAGATCGGTTTGTTTCTTTTGTGAGTTAAGCGAAGAGCTAGTTGATTTAAAACGTAGTGTACGCGAGGTGACGGAAAGACTTGCAACGTTTGATGAAGACAGGAGTAGGCTTACAGTTGACGAATGCCGAGTCTATACTAACGATGAAGACGTCAGTAAGTTGAAGGGTGAGGTTAGGAACCTAGTTTCTAGTATACGTAGCTTATCGGGAAGGTTAGACAGAGTTGAGGAAGAAGTTAAGGTTGGTCCGAGATTAGTAGACGGGGAGGGATTTAGAGTAGTTAATGGTGGAGCTAGGCCACGTACGTTAGTTGATAGGAATCCTCCCCCCACTCGAGGTTTCGAACCCTTTCGCCCAGTTGCATAAGGACGTGAACGAGGGGGAAACGATTTTAATTGGCAACTCGTTAGTGCGTCTTATGTATAAGGAGTTCGTTGAATGGAATCCAACCAAGAGGAGGAGGGTCTGTCTTCCAGGGGCCATGGATGACAGAATTAGAGACGAAGTAGATAGGGTTGATGTTGCCTCCCGTCACTTGATGTTGGTGACGATGGTAGGGGGCAACGACTCGTATAGGCCCAATACGAAAGTGCCTGACCTTTTGGAGAGATACAAGGGCTTAATTAGGTCCCTGAAGGTAAGGTCAGTTAGGTCTTTAGTTCCAGGTATTACTACTAGACACGGTTTAAATTTTAGACTTACGTCAAAAACAATATTTTTGAACACTAAGCTAGAAGAGATTTTTGCTCAGGAAAATGTACCCTTCGTAAAGCTGTGGTCAGAATTTAGTGATACTAGCCATTTTATAAAAGATTGGGTGTATTTCAAAGAATGCTAGGCTAGGTAGGTTAATTGGTGAGAACGTTCGAAAGCTGTATAGGTCGAAGCCCTATTTAAATGTTGTGGGTCCGGGAAAAGCCGACCCGAAGTGAAAAATAGTTTAAAACGCCGATCCTTGGTAAAAAATAATTTAAACGTCTTTTATTGTGACGCGCGTAGTATTAGAAATAAAGTGAATGAATTTAAGGCGATAATTTATTCCGGGAACTAGGATATAGTTCCTATAACCGAAACGTAGTTAAATACCGCAAGTCGTGTCTTGTTGGGGGAACTCGATATCGTGGGTTTTAAACTTTTTACTAATGATAGGTCACACAAGATTGTTGGCGGCGTTTTGATGTACGTTCGTAAATGCCTTAGGGCTATCGAGGTTAAGATAGATTTTCCGGCAGCAATTAATGCGTTATGTATTGAAGTTAGGGCGCGTAGTATTAGCTTTAATTTCGTTGTTGTTTATAGACTTCCCGTTCAACCCCTCGATACCGATACTAAATTTTACACACTTCTTAATAACTTTATTAATAATCGGGATAGTATAGTTGTCGGAGATTTTAACTGCCTTAACGTTAATTACGAGATTTTTACTGGTAATGATGAGGGTTTGAGACTGATTGAGTTCATGGAAGATAATTTTTTTACGAAAGATGGTTACCGAACCAACGCGCGGTGACAATATTTTAGACGTGGTGATGACGAACGACGAAAATATTGTCGATGGTTTGAAAGTAGATGAGAGTTTGGGATGTAGTGATCACCATATTATTAGGTTTAAGCTATTGATAGAAAACAGTAAGGATAATAACGTAATAGAATTCCTTGATCTTCGTAGGGCTAATTTTGATAGTTTTGCGGATAGGATGAAAGTAGTGCACTGGGATAATTTATTTATGGGTAATGACGCAAATTTTCATTGGGAGGCGTTTAAATAAAGTTTTTGGAATATCGAAAGGGAGTTCATTCCGCATAAGCCGAAGCGCGCTAGTATTCATGGTAGGCCCAAGTGGTGGACAAGGGAAATAGGTGAGTTTATAAACGAGCGTAACAGAGCGTATAGACTTAATAAGGGCAATGGCACGGTAGCTAACTTTAATAGACGTCAGATTAAAAGATCTGTTAGGAATGATAAGCGTAATTTTCAGATACTTGTAGCTGCGGATAGTAAACATAATCCGAAAAAGTTTTTTAACTACGTCAATAATCATAAGCCGATAAAAGATAACATCGGCCCTCTAGTGGACGCTAACGGTGCTTTGGTTTCCGACGCTCAGGTGATGGTGGGTACTTTTAACAACTTTTTTGTGACAGTTTTTACCGTAGAAGACGTAAATAATGTCCCCGACGTGGACGATATTGTTTCATTTAGTAGCGAGACTATTTTGAATGAAATAACTGTTTATGAGGGTGAGATTGCGCATTATATCGATAAGCTAAAAGTTAGCAAGGCTCCAGGCCCTGAAGTGCTTTATCCTAGATATGTGAAAGATTTGAAAAACGTTATCGTAGGCCCATTAACAAAAAATTTTAATAAGTCACTGGAAGGGGCGATTATTTCTGAAGACTTCAAATTAGCTAATGTTACGCCTATTTTTAAAAAAGGCGCCCGCACAATAGCTAGCAATTATAGGCCTATTAGCTTAATCTCAATTGTCGGTAAACTTTTGGAATCCATAGATGGGGATCGTATTGTCGATCACTTAGAAAGTCGCGATTTGATTAATAGTAGTCAGCATGGGTTTCGACACCATAATTCTTGTTTAACTAATTTCTTAGTTTTATAATGAAATAGTGCGCGAATATGATAGGCATAGAGCGACTGACGTTATTTATTTAGACTTTAAAAAAGCGTTCGATACAGTTCCGCATAGAAGATTAATTGCGAAGGTTAAAGCGCACGGTATACGCGGTCAGGTAGCTAACTGGTTAGAGGAATGGCTTCGTACCAGGAAACAGAGGGTCGTTGTTAATGGTAGGGAGTCGGGGTGGTTGGATGTAGGTAGCGGTGTCCCTCAGGGTTCAGTGTTAGGCCCATTGATATTTGTAATCGACATTAACGAAATAGATGTAGGCTTGACCATTAACGTGACAAAATTCGCGGACGATACTAAAGTAGGCGGTAAAGTTTTTAACGTGGATGATAGAAATATGCTCCAAGACGATGTAAATAGGTTTGTGGAGTGGACAGATAAGTGGGAGATGCAATTTAACGTAGACAAATGTAAAGTTTTGCATGTAGATTCTCGTAACAACAATTATACGTACACGATAGATGATAGACAGTTCGCGAGCGTTGACGAGGAAGTAGATTTAGGCGTACGCGTATCTAAGTATTTAAAAGTTAGGAACCAGTGCTGGAGTCTTGTGCAAAAGCTAATAGGATATTCGTCTTCATAGCACGTAATTTCGAATTTAAATCGAAGAATATTATATTGCCCCTTTACAAATCCCTAGTCAGGCCTTACTTAGAATATGTCGTTCAGTTTTGGTGCCAGTATTTGCGTGAGGATATTGATAGGTTGGAAAGGGTTCAACGACACGCCACGAAACTATTTCCGTCACTACGCAACAAGTCTTACGAAGATAGGATTAAAGAGTTAGACTTGCATTCACTCGAAACTACGAGATTAAGGGGGGGGAGCTTATTGAAATTTTTTAAATCGTTAATAAAATCGATAACGTAAATTTTGACAAATCGTTCATTTTAGATAAGAGCAATACTCGTAATAACGGATTTAAATTACGTGGTAAACGTTTCATGATTAACATCGCTAAAAACTATTTTACGTTTAAAGTAATTGATAAATGAAATAATCTTCCCGCGTCCGTCGTGAACTCTACCAGCGTTAATATGTTTAAAAACCGTTTAGAGGCATTCTAAAAATATTTAAAAAATGTAACAATTAGCAGCAAGAGCTCTGGGGGTTATGGTCGAGGTTTGAGTCTGTTGACGATTAATTCCTGATTGTGACATGCCAGCGTCTGATATGCCAGCAACAAAATTACTTAAGAAAACATTAGACTAACACGAACTTAGATGTAGCTCGTAGCGTAAACTAACTCACTTTTTTTATACTCTTCATATATTTTTTTTCTTTTCTTATCCTCCATTTACTTGCATGTCTGTAGTTTGCATGATATGACAGTGTTTGAGTTAAGACTGTGTTTGTATGGTTTGTAAGCGTTCTTATTTTACTTCTTTTCATCTTTCACCCCTTTCCTATTCTCTTCGACTATTTTTCCGACTTGTCGGCAGTGGCGGCCGGCGGATGATGATGGTGAGGCTTTCTCTCTTTTTTTCTGAATGAATGGTAACCCACGAATCATAGGTTTTGTTACTTAATTAACCCTTATTCTCTTCTTTTAACCCCCTACTCTCTTCTTTCTCTCGGGCTAACCTTAGAGTGGATCTTAGGGTCTTTATTAGCCTTAGCTTCTGTAGATCTGTAGATCATCTGGACACAGTCTCCCGTCCAACTACTTCCCAAACCTAACGTCGCTTAACATCGCTGATCCAACGGGGTGCTGTGTTAGAACGAGACCACAAAACATGCGAAATACATATACAAATACATGTACATTATGCAGTTAATTAGTGATTTTCTATGCTTTATAGAAATTTAATTTCTAAGTGTAGTATAACAAATTGAAGCATTCGTGAATTTAAAATAAATAAAGAGGTTTATATTGTCGGTCTCTTTGCACACATACTACTCACAGCTTGATCCTCAACTTTGTCATTTTGGACATGGGTTAGGTTAAGTTACATTGGTTATGGAATCCGAACCATGGGTCACTACATCATCAACAAGATGAGATACGTTAGGTTAGGTTACAGTTACAAGGAGAATCTATGGTCTGACCGATAGGATAGGTTAGGTTAGGTTCCAGTTACAAGGAGAATCTATGGACCAAATGAATTACTCTATGAATACTTATCTTTTATTTTTCAAGTGTCTTAAAAATAATTTGAAATTCCTTTTTTTTCTTTTATTAAAACTCGCAAGGTATTGAATAACTTATTTTAAAACGGAACAGCTCCGTAGGAGAGAGAGAGAGAGAGAGAGAGGGGGGAGGGGGGTTAGAGAGAGAGAGAGAGAATTTTGTCACAGAAAGCATGTGGTCAATTCTGATTGTTTCCACTTTCTAACTGATCACATTCCAACGTTACGAACGAAAGATGTTGGGACAGCCTCCGCAATTCACCTGTTTCTACTTTCTGATCCTGGAATTTGATCAGCGTGTGTGTGTGTGTGTGTGTGCCTTTCTACTAACCCTTCGAATTATATTGTTAGTCTATTTACATTCATGCGACTAACAGTTTTCCCATTATTATATAAGAATTTTATTTTCCATGGTGTTTTAAATAATAATAATACGTTTTTAATTACATTATAATTATACACTTAGCAAAATCACAGAAAGCAGTCTCAAAATCTGTTATTTACTTATATATATATATATATATATATATATATATATTTTTTTTTTTTTTTTAGTTCAGGAAGAACCGATTCGCCTCTATTTAAAGGGCATATCTCAGCGGAAAAACAAAGAAAAAGTGAGAGGAAAGACAGAGGAAAAAGAAAGGGTGGAGGGGACAGTCGAAGTGGAAAAAGACCAAGGATGACAAGGACTGCAGGGTCGAGCCCCATCATCTTGGGTGCTAGGGCCGGGAGGGCGCACGTGAAACCTCCAGGAACAAGCACGTACAAACGAGCACAAAGAGCACTCAAGAGCACGAGCTTAGAACCCCCTTGCGGGGATATATATATATATATATATATATATATATATATATATACAGGTGTTTCAGGAGGAAAGGTCAATACTTCGGGAGGTGATAGTATCGGTCATTGTGAGAAAAGAAGTTCATATGAACATGTGTCTAATTCTGAATGGTTACGAAGATAGAGCTGTTTGAATCTACAAATAAAAATCCCTTGTTAATGGTAATCAAGAAAGAGAAACCAATTACTGTTCCTAACATTTAATGTTTAAACATTGGCATTTTGAATGGTATCAGATACAGAAATGACAAATTTGTTACAGTTTACAATACATTTTCGAAAATCCCACCGTCAACCTCAATCCCACCGTCAACCGTAGACATACACCATATCTGCATATTCGGCATATGTGAAGGTGTGTGGCATTCTTAACACTGCTTTAAACACCAAACAATGTCATTCACAACAGTCAGCTGTCGACTGGCTTATGCTACATGCTTACATTACAGCTTACATGGTTCAAGGTTATAGGGGAACGGGGAGGAAGAAGAGCGCATCAGATTCAAACAGCTCTATCTCCGTAACCATTCAGAATCAGACACATGTTCATATGAACTTTTTTATCACAATGACCGATACTATCACCTCCCGAAGTATTGACCTTTCCTCCTGAAACACCCTGTATATATATATATATATATATATATATATATATTCTATTCTTTTTGTAATAGAATTCGCCAGGTAATGTGAAAGCTACAATCTTCAATCTCGTATAATTTTCGTCTCTCTCTCTCTCTCTCTCTCTCCGTCTCTCTCTCTTGCACACATATCCACCACACATCCCCATGAGAAATCTTCTGTAGTATGGATTAAGAGAGAGAGAATGGGGCACAAATTAAATGAAGTGTTTAGAAAGATATTCAGTGTATTATTGGTGACTAGACTTATGATAATCAGTTTGTCTTTAGAGTGAAACACTGTACTGACATGTGTATTTATATGCTAAAGGAGGACGTCCTAAAGTAAAAGATGTCAAGTAGCAATGAATATTCCTGTTTTTGAACAAACTTAGACCTACAGTTTAACATGGAATCCGAAACATGGCATGGAATCTATCACTAAAATTTCTCGTTTTATTCGTGTTGCAAAATAGTTCGCGTTTCTTTTGAACAATTTAGTTGGTATTTTAATATATATATCGTTTAAAGTGTGTATTATTATTTTTGCTTGTATATTTATTTTCTGTCATTTGTTTTTTCATTCAATTTCTGTTATTACATTTATATCGTATTTATTTTTTCTCAGATGGTATGGATTTACACGACGAGTTTTAATAAATAAATAATTAAAATAAATGGTGCTCTCTGGCAACCTTCTATATATAAATAAATTCTATAACCGGTAACCGTTCCATATATAAATAAACCAAATTAAATATCTGGCAACTTCCTCTAAGCATTGAGAGCATCTTTCTCTTACCCTTAATAAATAAATAATTAAAATAGTGCTCTCTGGCAACACCTCCATATATAAATAAATGGCGCTATCTGGCAACTCCTGACCTTCTATATAACAGATGTTGGTACCCTGGGCTCGCATTATGCGTTTGGCTGGTGCCAGGCGAAGGATGGTCTCTCTCTCTCTCTCTCTCTCTCTCTCTCTCTCTCTCTCTCTCTCTTTCTTAGGTTAGGATACCCCTTTTGGGGGTGAGGACGTCCCACCTTCTCCCGGAAAGCTCCCCCCTTCATGCAACTTGGGGGTTTCCCCCTATTCCTTGTTGCATACCCCCTCCCCTTTGCACCATCACCCCCTTTGCAACATTGACCGATATTTGTACCAATACAATTGCAATTGCACTCTCCCATTTTGCGTTCATACTACTAGAGAGAAGCAAATTGTGCTGGTTTTTTTCCCAAAAAGGCCCCCGAAAAAATACGCGTCTTCCGAGCCTATATAAGCCCGAGTTCACTAAAAATCGCTCTTACTCTGCTCGTTCAATCTCAGCTAGTTTCAGTCCTTCAAGCAACAGTTCACCAATACACGAAGTGAATCACCACTTGAGGCGACCTACAATTTCATCCCGCGGAAGCAAACATCACTCTACCGCTGTCATCCTTCTGGCCCTGGCTTAACTCATCCTTCACCATAATTCGATCGGCGCCCTTTCAACAAGTCTATCAACGGGCCCTCAACACATCCTCCTGCCGGTAGGTCTGTACTAGGGATGAAATAATACCGACAATTTTTAATACCGGTATTTGAACAATAATTTTACTGATACCGGTGTTGATACCGGTTTTATGCAGAGAATAATTTATAATGATTTTTTTGGTGTCACCCTGCCAAGTGCCAACCCTCCCACAAGCCTGCAGGACCTTTAGTACTCACCACATTAACGACAATAAAAACTGAAGTTACTTTTAAAATTCTGTCACCGACACCAAAGGGAAAATATCATTGATTGAAAAAAGTTTGAACAGCAGCTCCTAGGGAAAGGGAGGAAAAAGAAAGGACTATTTATAATGATTAAGTATATCAGACAACCAAAGGTAAAAGGGAAAAATAACAATTTAAAAAAAAAAGAAGTTTATTAATAATTTTGCATATTTATTTCTTATTTTGGTTTTGGAAGTAAGTTTTGAGGAAACAAAGACTATCTAATGATTGTTCAGAGAGATTTGATCTCAGCTTGGTCAGAAATAAGCCAGCAGCAGAAAAAGCTCTTTCTGATTCTACACTAGTGGGTTTAACGGAAAGCAATGCCTTGTACAGCTTCTTTAAATTTTCACTTCTTTGTGAAGAAACTTCGAAATTCTTAAATTCATTAGTAGGATCAAAGTTAGTTGCATTGCTTCTCAATGATATCTTTTCTAATTTCTCTATTTCTTTCATGTATTCGCACATCAATGGATCATCTACTTCATTCTTATCTTCAGTAACTTTCTCTGAGTAGTTGGATGCTTGTAAGTCTCGGTCTTCGCTTTCTCCCAAGAAACCAACTAAATTTTCATCATTCTTAGGAAAAAGCCTTTTAAAAATCCTTTCTGCAGTTCTTTTGAGCACTAGTTTAGATGGAATAGAAAATAGTTCCTCTTCTTGAACTTTTAAAACTTCAGGGTTGTGAAGATATTTAATTAAACCCACAATATCTCTTTGTCTCCTTGAAGAATAGAAATTACTGAGACAGTCTTTGAGCTCCAATGCTGTTGGAGTGTTCTTCTCTACAAGTTTCTTTAAAATAAATTTGATGGAGATTTTAGCCGTCAAGAGAGATGCATTTTTTGAACATAGTCTTTTTAAGAATTATTTCAAGGCGAGAGTTCTGGATGATAGTTTCCCTTTTCAGAAAAACGGACACATCATATAACGTCAATAACATAATATTATAACAAATGATAAATTGTGACATACACTAATGACGCCTCTCAAAGATATACTGCATGTGTAAGTTATGTATGAAGATAAATCATTATTTCTACTCACAGTGGCCACAAAATCCTACAAAAAACAAATCTTTGTTAACTTGACATTTACTGATTGTTCCCACAATAAAGACAATAGGCAATTCTTCAATACCGAAAACCCGGTATCGATAATCAAGATATCGGTATCGTGTCTCTTGTCCAATACCGGTATAAATACCGGTTTTTCAGTACCGGCTTTCATCACTAGTCTGTACGTTCTCAGACCATCTCCGTTGAAACGAAGTACGGGTAACCTTCACGTAGGCCCTCGTCAGTCTTCAGAGTTATCCACGTTGAAACTCAGTACGGTCAATCTTTACGTAGACCATCTTCAGTCTTCAGAGTTATCCACATCGAAACGCAGGACGGTAAACCTTCACGTAGGCTTCTTCGGCCTTCAGAGTCATCTCTTCAAAATCGGAGGTTGGTAATCATCTTGTAGGCCCTCACTCGGTCTACAGTGTTTTGTTACGTCGCGCTGGACTATTCAGGATTCAAAGCTGAAAAGCTCACAAACTCTGCCTAATCGAGAACGCCCAAAAGTGTCTGCAAACAACGGGCAAACTAACTTTCCTATTAAGACTACAATAGGCCTGTTCAATTATTTTACCGTATTCAATTATCTTACCATATTTGTACCCGCTTGTTTATTTATGTACAATAATGCCTCGAACATCGTCGTTTTGCCCTTTCGTCGTTGCTATGCTTGCGACTAAGATTTACAACATCATCGTCTTGGTTTTGCTATTTCGTCGTCTTACGCCTGGCAGCATCACACTTCCCCTCTGCACAGAAGTAACAAGTGCGGCCGAGGTGCCATATTGGAGTGTTTGGCTGTCAAATGTGGTTGTGTTTGTTGTTGAACTCTTTCGTTTATACTGTACTTTATTACAAATCCTCGTAAGTTTGACCATTAAATATGACTGCTAGTGGAAGCAGTACTAATCCTAATGAAAAAAGAGAAGTGAAAGTGGTGCACTTTAGAAGTAAAATTAGATATAATAAAACGTGCTGCCCAGATTTCATGTTTAATAAAAGGTTTGAATTGAACAGTAGACAAATGTTTTGCTTAAAAATAATTTCCAATTTAATTTTTTCGTTTGTATTATAAATTTTCGTGTTTAAATAAAAGGTTTGAATTTAAGTTTCTTACTGGTGTTTTTCCTGTGATTGAGCTGTTAAAACGAATGTATTTGTACCGTACTTGTAATGCAAAAATCCTGATTTAGACAAAAAAAAATCTGAGAACGGAACCTCTTATTTCGTATAGGTTACATTCCTTGAACATCGTTGTTTTGAATGTCGTCGCCTTTTTCAGGAACGCATTAGCGACGCTGTTCGAGGTATTGCTGTCCTTTATTTTGCTTGCCTAATCCGTTTACTGCACCAACACCGTACTTTCATTACCTCCGTTATTACTTGGCTTAATTACTTATTATTGTGTGTTCACTGCCGCGTATCTCCTTAGCCTACCTGAATTAGTGTTTCTTGTAATTATTATATTCACTTAACGCTTATACTGTATAAACCATTTCTCATTGCTAAGAATCAGCCATTGTAATATAGCACAATTACCGTATACAGAAATGTTAATCACTGAGAACAAATAATTCATTATTTTTCTAATTAAACACAAAACAACAAAGTAATTTCTCTTTCCTTATTAAATATTGTTTGTTTGGGCTGTGCCCAGAACTGGTAACCCCTAATTATTCATTTCAATTTAATTCATAATTTATAGGGTGCTGGTTAAGTGTGCGGTCTACCTACGATTGGTTAGGTTTAATCATGATATTTTCGTTAAAACTAACGAAAATATCATGACTAAACCTAACCAATCGTCAAGGGCGATTGACAATGGGATGTAAACAAACAATTAGTAAACAAGATAAGAAGCTATAATTAAAAGGTAGACCGCAGAATCGTAGGTAGACCGCACACTTAACCAGCACCAATTATAGTCAGCCAACTTTCTAGGCCACTACAAATTGGTGATCCATAGGCTACTATATATGTATTTGTATATATCAGGTTTTTGCTGTCTTTGTTATAATAGGGTGTGTCAATTTTAGTAAAGTCAACAATTCAAAAACTACTAATGCTCAAATGATGTCATATTATCTAGCAAACTTAGAAATATCTTTAGTGTTGTTTAAAAAAGCCATTTACCTACTTATATTTGACCATAAAGGTTTGAAATATAACCTAAATATGACTGTAGCATCGTATATCAATGTGCCATTGATATATGTGGTCAACTTTGGTTATTTTTGGTGTGCAGTATAGTTTCTAAGTTTCACATAGTCACAAATGCTGGAGTTTTGATTGTGAATGCGTGTGTTTTCCCTCCTTTTGGACAATTTTGATTATTTCGTAATGTAAATATTGTGTAATTCAAATTATTCGAAATGTTATGTGTGACCCAAACTTTCTGTATATTTTGATATGATAGATATATGAAATTGTCATTACTTTGAATAATTAAGTCTTGTACCTATAACAACACAACCTTTTATCTGAGCTTATAGTAGCGGGGGATCAATTTTTATTTTTTGGGGATTATTTATTTTTTCTGGTTCTTAAAATATGCCATCACTTACGAACAGCTTAGAAATAGAAAAAAATCATGTATTTTACTCGATAACCCCCCTGTACATGTGGTTTGAAAGTTTATCGAATATCTTAATGTTTATTCTAAGAGTAAATTCCAGTTTATTTAAACAAATCTTGTTAAAAAACATGAAATATCATTGAAGAAGTTGGAAATAGACCTGTAATTGATTAATTCATTACAGAATATATTTGCTAGAAAATAATGGAAAATAATATATGTATATATTTTACATCACCAGACAAAACAAAAAAATCATAAATTCAGTCTAATTACCACACATTATTTAGCACATAAGCATATTTATAGCATTATCAAAATCTTTCATAGTCATTGTCATATTTGATGCAACTCTGTCTAGATAGATTTTCAAGTTAATTGCATAAGTCTCTATTGGAAGATTCTTGTAGTACTTTTTCAGTTTGAAGATATCTGACGACCTGGGAAGAGATGTCGATGTATCTCTTGCATTTTTCTCTTTGAGTGACAACCTTGTATCATTCACAAAATCATCTACTTCACTAGCTTTGGTGAAAGATCCACCAAGTTTCTTCAGGGTGTCTAGATCTTTGTTCTTTCTCTTGTCAGCTGCTATGTTTGCTACCTCCTTGTCACTTAATCCTTGCCTCTTAAGTTCTTGTTGCTTTCTGCTCCATTCTACCAACACGTTAGGAAGGGGACCATCTTGCTGTACCAGTTTTACATAAACTTTGGCCATAGACTTGCCTTCAATCAAGTCAGTGCTTCTTCCTTTTACATGTGCACGGCTGGCCATAGGTAGCTGTTTTGCACCACGTTGACTGAGCTCATAGTTGATGCTGCCCACTGACCGTTCTGGATGCAAGTTGTTGATTGGTGCTTTCTGTAGTTTCTCCTGATCCATCGATAGGTTGACCGACAATTGAGCGCATGACAATTGAGCGCGGACAATTGAGCGCACGACAATTGAGCGCAATGCAAATTGAGCGCGGACAATTGAGCACCGACAATTGAGCGCGGGACAAAAAAATAACGTTTCAATACATTCTTTATTTAAAAAACATTGTTTTAATACATTCTTTATTTAAAAAACATTGTTTTAATACATTCTTTATTTAAAAAACATTGTTTTAATACATTCTTTATTTAAAAACATTTTGCATATATAATTAAAAAAATAAAACAGAAATGGTTTAACAATTTCTACTTTTGCAGATCTATATGATACGTTATAGCCCGGAGATAATCGATACAGTTTCTGTTATTGTAGTCCCTAACTATTTCAAGAATGGTTGCATTTGTTCTCACATACTTGGTGTGCTTTCGTTGGTCTTTCTGACCTGCATTGAGTCTCAAGTTTATTCTCGGTGTAACGTAACCTAACCTAACCCTAAAACCAAAAATTATTAAATAAGTGTACAAAAATTAAAAATAATAGTCATAGTTGAACTGACCTTACATACCTGAGTAAAGACAGAAGAAACACTGAGTCTAAACAGAAAGGGGCTGAGGAGGTTAGTTTGGGTTTTATAATTTAGTTGGTTTGTTAGCTTTAGGCAATTTTAGCTTAATTGTCTTTGCGCTCAATTGTCGGCGCTCAATTATCATGCGCTCAGTTGTCGGCCCACGCCATCGATGCTACCTGAAAAGGAATAAAATAGTACTGTAACATGAGGATACAAAAACAGCATCAATTCAACAACAATAGAACATTATAAAATTATGTATTGCATTTACCTGTCGAGGGGCTTCCGCATCACAATCACCAAACTGAAATATGTCTCCACGTTGTTTCTGCCATCCAGCTGCTAATTTCTTCATCATGATGCTGAGAACATTTGTGACTCTTGGTTTGTAGCAGTTAACGGCTCTCGTGATTGAATTACGGATGTCTTCATTCCACAGAACCGTTTTAAACCTATCAGGTGATATGAAGTTGAATGCAGGCTCGTCAATGTTCAGAAGATCAGATGGATCCGTTTTGCATAAATCATCGGACAGCGTTGGAAATGCAATCATGATCTTAGCATAATCTGTTGTGCTAGCCGATGTCAGACTGATGAATGGTTCAGTCAAATGTATTCCAATTAGTGCACCAGCTAGATAAAGGATGCGAATATATTCAAGGTTACTGAATGAGCGCAGGATGCATGCAAATTGGTTAGAGATGTGTTCATACTTGTTGAGAAAATTAGAAACATCTTCATCCAAGTGGATGGTGATAGCGCACAAGAAAGTAAGCCTACTGAACCTCTCTTTTTGTTCCATTGTTTATGGTCATAATCGTGTGAAACCAATCTCACTAAATAGTCCATGAACTGTTCTGTGATTGAATTATGGGATTTAACACAACTGACAAGGAAGTTTGCAAATATCTTGTCTAGTCCAATAGTGTTATCATTCTCTTTAAACACTTCAACAATTTTGCGATTAAACATTAATGTAGGATGAACTTGTTATAATGTTATAATGTTTCAGACCAACAAAAACCCTAGGATCCACTCATGGCTGGTCTACCTAACTGTGTTCGTAATCGTGTATTGTGTATGTCCTCCGTGGTGGCGGAGGGGACCTACAATTTTACGTGGGTTCCGAACCACAAGAACATAAGAAATTTATGTAAAAACAGCCGGTAAATTGGCAACGACCAATTTTTACGAAACTAAATAATTATCAATTTAAAACCAATTAATTATCGATTTAAAACTAAAGATAGAATCTCTGATCCAGAGGATCAAGTCATAATAGACTACTATCCACAAATATGTTACACTCTATATCTATTTATAACGGACATGCAAATATATCAGATCCAAAGAATCCAGTCAATTTCATTACGGTATCCATCAAGTCACGGTCCATATCGATTGCGGACCAACTCAAAATTTACAATCATATACATTACAATATATACACTTAAGAGAAAAAGCGTAGGTGTGGCTGTAAAGACTGTACAGTAATGTAGAAATGTGTGTGCACCCATTTTGGGTCTCCCATTTAAAGGTGTTTGTGGGGCAAGTGAAGATCATGAGTTTTTCAATACCTCACAGTACTATGGGGGGCACCGCTCGGCAGAGGAATCTCTTTAAATGGGGTGTGTAAGGACAGAGAGTATCCCCTAACCCAAGACGCTGCCTCCCTATATCCCACAACTCTTGTGTTGAGCTGTGGGATCTATCCCCAGAAAGCCTTAATTTTACTACCTTAAACTATACCCTTTCTATCAACATATGCGTCTAATCGATTTTTAAACATGTTTATAGACGTGCTACTAATTACTTCTACCGGCAAACTATTCCAGCTATTTACTATTCTATGCGTAAAAAAGTTTTTCGCAACTGCTGTCTCGAACCTTCTACTTGTCAACTTACACCCGTTATTTCTAGTCCTATTATATTGAGATATTTCGAAAAAGCTATCTCTATCTACGTTATCGAACCCATTCATAATTTTGAAAACCTGGATTAGATCACCCCTTAACCTCCTAGTCTCGAGTGTTGTCAATTTTAACTCCTTAAGCCTATCCTCGTACGACTTTGACCTAAGCGACGGAATCATCTTAGTTGCTCGTCTTTGAACTCTTTCGATTTTGTCTATATCTTTGCGCATATGCAGATTCGAAAATTGGACCGCGTACTCCAAATGGGGTCTAACTAATGATTTATAAAGTGGAACTATAATATCGCGCGATTTGTACTCAAAATTTCGAGCTATAAAACCTAACACCTTCTTCGCCTTATTGACCGCTGCTGTACTTTGTTTCGCTACTTTTAAATCACTAGTGACTATAACTCCTAAATCTTTTTCCCGCTCTACGCTTGTTAAATCTTTCCCTGACATACTATACGCAAAATTACCGTTACGCGAACCTATATGCAAAATTTTGCACTTATCCACGTTAAATCTCATTTGCCATGTGACCGACCAATCAACGATTTTATTCAGATCTTCCTGAATTTTACCTCTATCTTCGTCATTAATCGCCCTACCACCCAGCTTCATGTCATCCGCAAACTTTGAAACTGTACTGACTAGGCCGACATCTAAATCATTAATATATATAAGAAAAAGCAAGGGGCCCAATACAGAACCCTGAGGAACGCCACTCGCTACATTAGCCCAACACGACTCCGCTCCATCAACGACCACCCTCTGTTTCCTGCCTCGCAACCACTCTTCTAGCCAATTTATTACTACAACCCTGATTCCATGAGCCTCAGTTTTTTCAATGAGTCTTTTGTGCGGCACGGTGTCAAACGCTTTTTGAAAATCTAAATACACTACATCAACCGCCCAATGTCTATCGTAAACGTCAACCACGCTTTGGAAAAATTCTAAAAGATTAGTTAAGCAAGATTTTTTTCGCCTAAATCCGTGCTGCGTATTTCTAACTAGCTTATGGAATTCTAAGTGTTCGACTATACGATCCCTAATTATTGATTCCAGTAGCTTACCTACAACAGACGTTAAACTGATTGGCCTATAATTTCCCGCCGCACCTTTATCGCCTTTCTTAAAGATAGGTGTTACGTTTGCTAACTTGAAATTATCTGGTACGCACCCCTCAGAAATAGACGCATTAAAAATCTTTGTTAGCGGCACAACAATGCTATCTTTTAATTCTTTTAGTTGTATGGGATATATGGAATCCGGGCCCGGTGATTTACGCGTTTTCATTTTATCAATATAGCGCATTACTTCCCCTTCACTAACGACAACATTATCCAAAATATTACCATTATCAAAAGGTATTATGTCTATGACCGTAGGGATATTCGTTACATCTTCTATAGTAAAAATTGACGTAAAAAATTCATTTAGCAAGGTAGCCATTTCCTTGTTTTCAGAAACTAGATCTCCATTTAGATTTTTCAAAGGCCCCAAGACGCTTTTTACTGGATTTCTATTATTGACGTATTGAAAGAATCGCTTGGGGTTTTCTTTACCGTCACGAGCTATGGATATTTCAAATTCGCGCTTGCACTTTTTTATTACACTTTTCGCTTCACGCCTTAGAGATATGTAGTTGTTTCGTAACCACAAATTGTCTTTATCGCACTTATGTAGCCTATAAGCCCTATCTCTACTCTTTATAATGTCTCCTACTCTAGAAGTAAACCACAAGGGCTTGTTGTTTACTTTCGCACGCTTAATTTTGTACGGTACACATTCCTCATTTATAGTCCTAAATACTGTTTCGAACGATTCCCACATTAATTTTGCGTTGGAGTTCCCCATCACGTTTTCCCAATTGACGTGTCACAATTTATTTCGAAATTTACTAAAGTCTGCGTGATGGAAGTTAGGAATTTTCGTCGAGTTAGCTGGTTTCGAGTGACTTACTGAGAGGACAAACTCTACCATATTGTGATCGCTATTGCCCAATGGTTCTATTATTTGAAGATCAGTAATTAGCCTATCATCCGTAGTTATTACTAAATCTAAAATACTGTCCAACCTCGTAGGTTCCCCAACCTTTTGAATATGAAAGCTATCCTCGAGAAAATTAACTAAACGATTACCTTCCGCGTCTCCCTGCATTGTATCGTAATTTACGTTAGCTCAATTAAAGTCACCCATAACTAAAGCCTCCTCACTACCGATTATTCGCTTTAGTTCACGATATAACGCTTCGTCCGTATCAGCTGTTTGATTAGGGGGCCTATATATAACCGCAACAACAAGTTTGAAATCGTTCAATTTAAGTTCTGCTATAGTCGAATCTATCGGTTCTGGAATTGTGTGCTTTACTTCTGTAACGTTCGCTATATTATCTTTGATATACAACATAACACCGCCTCCTCGCCTACCTATTCTGTTTTTAACAAAAAGTCTATAACCTTTAATTTGATACTCCCCTACAAAGTCACGAGTTTCAGTGCTAAGCCACGATTCATTTATCGCAATTATATCATAGTCTTTACAAGCAATTGAAGAAAAAAATTCGTTTTTTTTTCGTAGGCTACGAGCATTTAAGGATAGAACCTTCAAATTGTTTGTAATTGCGACAACTTCGCGAGCGCAGTGGAAATTTATGGAATTTACGCTGGGACCGTTCGAGTTACGGCAGCCTGAAAAGAAGAGACAGTATTATGAAATAGTCTTCCTAGACGCGCAGCTCCTACGTCATTAAGATGAAGTCCATCTCCGAGGAACAAGTCCCTCCTGCCGCAGAAACTGTTCCAAAAATTCTCAAAATGCACTCCTTCCTGTTGGCAAAGAGACTTTAGGTTATTGTTAATATAGGTCGCCTTGCTGCAGAAATCGTTACGATGGATAATTCGAGGAAGTATACCTGTTAAAACAATCTTATTAGTTTTTTCCTTTAATCGCTCTAGTAAGTCCCTGTACCTAGCCAGCAGTTCTTCCGATCTAGAATTTAAAACGTTATTAGTACCGACATGAATAACATACGTTGTGTCCTCGGAGGTACCATCTGTAAATTGGTCAACACTATTAGTTATATCCTCCACCCTTGCACCAGGGTAGCAGTAACGGCGCCTACGACGAGGGTTTCTCCCACAGAATTCCTCGAGCTGTCCTCGAACAATGGAATCGCCAACGAGTCGTATTTCCGGTTCATCATCATCTTCAAAACCTAAAACAGAAAACTTATTGTTTGTTATTACTGGTAGACATGTCTTAGGCTTTCTCAATGGGGCTCCATTACGCACTCGAACGAAGGGTTGGGAACTAGGAGAAGAGAGAGGGCTATTAATACTATTTATATTATTAATAGAAACTGAGGCAGGAGGGGTCGCAACTGGAGTCTCAAGGGATTCTAATTTTGCCGTCAGGAGCATCACCCTTTCTTCAAGGCTTACTCTGGCCTCCTTCTCACGTTCTAACTCGTTCCTCAGCACTTCTAAGTTTGAGCACGACCTGCAAACTAACTGTTCATTATTATTAGCCATTGTAAACGCGTAAGCGGCAAATTTCCCTTCACAGCGACTGCAAGTACTTGACGTGAGTGCCATGCTTTTAATTAGTTAAAAAACAAAAGAACACAAAACGAGCGTTTGGAAATTAATAAATTACAACGTAGGTCTACCGCGTGCTTATTGTGCCGTCACCTGCGAAAACTCGCAAAATTGTTCTTGAAACGCAGAAACAGGTTCTTGTAACACAATTTTATGCTAAATGAATATATAATTAAGCTACCGACGAAAGAAATGTTAAAGAAAAAGTATTAAATGAAACTTATCTGGTCGCTGTTTACAGACTTGATCCCTTTCTTCCCACGGTAGGTGACCCTTTTGGAGGTCAGGTAGTGTGTGAAGGAAAAATGAACCTTAAGAAACTACGTTTCTGATAGATTTGAAAAACAACAAAGGCAAACCAAGGGAATTTCAACCTTATGAAACCTCGTGTAGTAATAGATTCGGGAACAAACAAGGCAATAGCCTTGGTTTAGTTAAGTAATATAGTAATGAATAAATTCAATAAATGAAATATATTCGTTAATGAATGATTAGTAACACGAAGTAATTTAGTTAAGATTGCACCAAACACTTTTTTTTTTTTAAAGACACTTGAACGAAAACCACTTATTCACTTGGTAACACTTAACACTCGATAAAACACGTCTGTTCACAAGGAAAGACTGATCACGATGTTCAGGTGTGTGATTGGTGTCAAGCATGTCAGATACAATGCTTTTGACCCCAATGTTGTGGCTTGTTGCATCAGTCATCACAAAATCTATTTTCTCATACAGAGTCTTAGGATCGAAACCTCTGACTACTGATAAAATGTTCAGGATAGTAACTCTCAGTGCTGCTAGATTTTCTCGTGATTCTGATACTAGCTGCAGCGTTGGGAAGGAACGATATTTTCCATTAATTGTGATACCTTGAACAGAAAATGACCCTGCACCCTGTTTTCTAGATCCAACATCATGATAAGTAATTGTGACTGACTCATCCGAATTCATGATCTCTTGTACTATTTCTGCCAGTACAAAGGCTTCAATAGTTTTTCCTATTTTTCGGCATGCTGATTGGGCTGGGGCTGTGTCTAAATCAATGTAATGCGCATTTTCGTCAAAGTACGTCCAGCTGCGATCGAACATGTAGTTTCCCACTTCAGTAATAGCTGCTGTTGCTTGGTTGTATGATAAATGATATTTGGATATCAGTTTGTCAGCCACTCTGTAGAATGCTTCTTTTATTTTTGCCGAACTTTCACGGATATGCCTGTATTGATGAGGCAACTCGTCTCTATCCTCATTCAAGTTTGCATACACAAATTTCGTTTTTTTGATGTTGATGGTATATTTTCTTCAGGGATATATTCATCTTCAGTGCATGTGTCCTCATCTGTTATCGAGTCATCAAATTCTTGGTAAAGCTGTGATACAAACTTATTTTTCTATGTGTCTTCTTGTTCCTTTAGGAGCATCTTGTCCATTGCAGCTTGCATCCTCATTTGCCTCTCATCTGTTCTTTGCCATGCCATGTCCACTGAATTATCACAAAACATTTTTCTTGGTCCTCGTTGATCCTCCAGGAACTTCCACTCTATCTCAGTAACTTTAACACCATAGATCTTCTCTTGGCGTCTTCGTGATTTCATATCTGTACAGGAGATATCAAACAAAGTGGCTGCAACACGGTTGTTGAATTCTGAAATTTCTGCTCGTTTTGCTTCAGTCATCCTCTGTGAGCGAACCTGACAGTGTTTTTTGAACTGTTCATAAAATTTTGTTATCTGGTTGACAATGTTACTGATCGACTTTGTGTAGAGGTTGCACCAGATCCAAAGGTTCTGCAAGTTGTAGGCAACTTTCCATGCAGCATCACTAACAGAAAGTTGATTCTTACCAGCTCTGGCTGGCCTCAGCATGAACATCATCACTTGAATAACATCTTGCTAGAGTGGCAGTGCACCTGCCTTAAACTGATATAGCTCAATATATTCCACATCACACCGGCGTGTGGAAGCAGAACTTAACTCTCTCATTTTGATCCTGTTAATTACTGTAAGTCTATTTTAAGATTTCTTTAGCTCCTGTAAATGAGAAAAAATTATTAAACAAGCATAAAAAAAGTTACAACTAAAATAATCATGTAATATGATAATATTATATATATATAATATATATATGATGAATAAAACCACGAAGGAAAAAAGAAACACAAAGGGGTGCTCAAGCGCTTTCGTCTAATGACATCCTGAGGATGTCATTAGACGAAAGCGCTTGAGCACCCCTTTGTGTTTCTTTTTTCCTTCGTGGTTTTATTCATCATAAATACTTTTCACGTGTCACTTTCGTGAAATAATTTTTCATAATATATATATATATATATATATATATATATATATATATATATATATATATATATATATATATATATATATATATATATATATATATATATATATATATAATATATAATATAATATAATAATATAATATTTAAATATATATATATATATAATGTATATATAATATCATAATATAATATAATATTATGATTATATGTAAATAATAACCATAAAATAATAATCAATGGCAAATAATCAGTTTTTGTGGCTAATATTGTTATTTAGAATCAGCAAACAATTCAGTTAACTAAATTTATGATGTCAATATTGATGTCATAGCAATTTAATAGTATTTTTTTAACAAAACCAGATAAAGTGGCTAATAATTTTCATTGTTAATATCAGCAAAACTTCAGAGGGCATGTACAGGGGGGTTAATGACATCAGATATTTGAGAAATATGGTTCATTTTACTTCTTTTGTATGATAGCAACTTTTAAAGACCAGAAAACTGGGGGTCACCATTTCTGTTCCCCCACCGACTTATAGGAAGATATTAAGAATTTCAATTAACTTAATTTTGTGCAATCATAATCAGTAGGCCTATCCAAATTTCAATGACATTTCTTTACTTCACAGGTCCACAGGATGAGACAGAAAGAAATCAGAACCCGAAGCAAATCAAGTTGTCACCCAAGTCATTTGGTGGGAACTGGGAGGGAACTTCCCCCTGCCGAGCTGCCCACAGCCAGAGATCTGCTGAGGTATGGTTTGTTGAGGAGAGAGATGAATGAGGAAGACAGGAGGAATTACCCAGTTAATGACCTGATTAACAACGGCATTGTTCCAGGGCTACTGGCTCAGTGGAGAAAGGCCAACGCTCTATTCACAGGCCCTGTAATCAACACTGAGGTCAGGATATGATAATTAAAACCCACTCTAATAGAGAGAGTTTATTTCCACAACAGTTTCGATACCCACTGTATCCACCCGAAGAGGATGCCAGTTGGCATCGAAACTGTTGTGGAAATAAACTCTGTCTATTAGAGTGGGTTTTAATTATCATATTTTGACCTTCACGTAAAAAAAGTGAAGATTTTGGCATTTACTGAGGTCAGGATCAGGGCTAAAGTGAAGGCACTGTGGGATAAGGCAGTGAAGGTGTCCATTGGCAATGTGAGGCTAGAGGTCAAAGATAGGTTCATGATGAAACTGGGCAAATTGGTGGACATCCTGACATGTCACTGTGTGATCAGGAGCTGCAGTGAGCTTGGGTGCAACCCTGTCTGCAACAGTGAGGTTCACATTGACTGCAGCTGCAGGAGCGATCAGAAGATACAAGTGCAGGAGCTTGCCTTCATTAAAGGTCAGAGAGAAAAGGTGTGCAGTGTTGGGGCACACCAGATGGGTCTAGCAGAGAGTGCTGCAGAGAAGGAAGGCCGAGGAGAAGAGGAGGAGGAAGGCAGAGGAGTCAGCCAAGAAAGAAGAGGAGTTGAGGGAGGAGTCACTGCTGGAGATGGAGTTGGAGGAGACTGGAGATATACTGGAGGAGGCAGGGAGAAGAGAGGAGGACGAAGACTTCATACCAGAGGCTGCGACAACTTCTTCCTTGCCTGTGGCTAAGAAGAAGAAATACAACACTGAAGTTATCACCAACATAGCTCTGGCTAGCTTGAGACATCACACTGGGCTGAGAGAGAGTGCAGAGATTGCCACTGCTGCCTGGATTGATGCTGATCTTATCACAGAGTTTGACACAGCACTAGTGATTGACCACAACAAGGTGAGGAGGGCTCAGGAGAGACTGACTAAGGAGCTGGTCAAGAAGCTTGATGAAGAGCTTAGGGAAAATGGCATCACCTGTATCTTCTTTGATGGGAAAAGAGATGACACCAAAGTGATGATGGAAGCTGAGGGCAGTGACAGGCAGTTTCCTGGCCTCATTAAGGAAGAAGACTACACAGTGTGCAATGAACCAGGTGGGAAATATTTGTGGCATTTTGTACCAGAGGAAGCTGCAGAGGAGAGAAGTCATGCCGAGGTCATTGCTGATCATCTGGTGAACTGGCTAAGAGAGAGAGGAGCAGACCAGACCCTTTTGGCCATAGGAGGTGACAGTACTAATGTAAATACTGGCTGGGAGGGAGGAGTAATGCATTATGTGGAGGCCAAGCTTAGCAGAAAGTTGGTGTGGATTGTCTGTAACTTGCACATTGGGGAGCTGGGTCTCAGACACCTGGTGACTGCACTGGATGGCAAGACATTGAGCAACAACAAGTGGTCTGGGCCCCTAGGGAAGATGTTAGACACTGCCACTGAGCTGGATATCAACCCAAACTTCACGAGGATCACTGTTGGTCCTCCTCTACCCTATCTCAGTCAGGAGGTAGTCAAGGACCTCAGCACAGACCAATCATATAGCTACAGAATCATCACCGCCATCAGATCGGCAGAGGTACCTCAGAGTCTAGCTCTCCTGGAGATTGGGCCAGTCTGTCACAGTAGGTGGGTCACCACGGCTCTAAGGTTCTGCAGATTGTGGATTTCCAAACATGGGCTGAAGGGTAGAAACCTGAAGAATCTGAGGATAATTGTGGAATTCATAGTGGGAGTCTACATGCCAAACTGGTTCAACAACAAGTTAAATCACAGCTGGGTGGAGGGTCCCAGGCATGTACTGTACCAGCTGGAGCTGCTCAGAAGTCAAAGAAGGAGGTGATAGGAATAGTGATGCCTACAGTGAAGAGATCAGCCTGGTATGTACACTATGAGGCTGTGCTCCAGGCCATGCTCCAGGCCATGCTGTGCAGTGAGGTGGAGGAGGAGAGGAGGGAGGCAGTGAAGAGAATACTGGAAATCAGAGGTGAAGGAGATGAGGACACACAGGTAGGAGACTGCAGTGTCAGATCCAGGAAGACTCCTGACATCAACCCAGACGCCACCAAACTCTCGGAGCTTATTGACTGGAACTCTGGCGTGACTGAGCCTCCTCTGACCTGCACCCTCACCATTGCTGCAATCAAGGAGTTTCTGGATAGACCAATGGAAGTTCCTGTATGGCCCTCACACACAGAGTCAGTAGAGAGGTGTGTAAGAATGACAACTGAAGCAGCACAACATGTTTACTCACAAGAGAGGAGGGAGGCGTACATCAGTGGCCAGGTGGCCAGTAGGGAGCTCATGTCCAGGAACAAGAGAAGGCAGACATGGCATCCTTGGCAAAGTTCAAGAAACCTATCTATATTTCTAAGTTTTAATACTGAAATACAATCAAAATGTCTTTAATTGTATGTATGTAAGATGTAGTTATATATGGCATCCTTGGCAAAGTTCAAGAAACCTATCTATATTTCTAAGTTTTAATATTGAAATACAATCAAAATGTCTTTAATTGTATGTAATGTATGTAAAATGTAGTTATATGCAAAAAGTGCTGATTTTTTGTAAACTTCAACTGCAAATATAAGTAGCTAGGAGTGGTCAAATCTGGATTTTAAAGCAATATTTCGATTTAGCACATACAAATGCATCATTTGGTCACTAGTAGTCTTTGAAAATGTAAAGATTTCACTTTGCTCCCTAAAATTGACACACCCTATTGTTATAACAGAAAATAATATCTGAATCTATGTTCAGTATTAAATGTAAATAAATAAATCAATCAATCAATAAATAAATACAAGCGGGGGATGGGCCCATGTACTTTGTGTTAAATCCTAAAATAATAGTTATCCTAATATAAATATGAAACACTGTAAAACTATAGTTAACTGTATTTAATTGAAATTAACTGTGATAATTTAATATGATGTAATTAATGTACTTTAATGAAACTGTAATTAATGATAATAAGTGAATGTGAATTAATTTCTAATTATAATCATAGTTATAGTAAACCAAAATTACAATGTACTCAGTGATGTACTCTGATTGTACTCAATGTACGACCCGACATTATGTCGTCATTTAGGAATGTATACTCGGCGATATTATTATTATTTTTTCGTTGGGATAAATTTTGATTTGCTTCCTATTTTGCCAAATATCATAATTGGTGACTTGTTCTTTTCAAAATTTCTTAATCAACTTTTTACATTTAGGTTGATAATGAATCCTGATTGGATTTTTTCAATGTTCGTGTTTTGTATGCATTCTCTCTTCGTTGTGGAGGGTGAAGTCGTGTCTTACCTGGGCATTTGATTGTGAATCTTAAGCCTTTGATTTTTGCTCATATGCATGTTTTAGTGTAAAGATTCTAGTTAACTCGGCAGATCGTGAAAACGTCAGATCTGAAAATACGCGATTTAAGATAAAAATATGGCTTCATCTTCAAATATCTTGTTTGTCTGTTTAAACATTGCCACAGCAAAAATATCTACTTTATTTTCAAATATTGTGCAAAAATAATGCTGCCTATAGAGAATAGAAACGACACAAGTCAACATTTAATAGTAATCATGTTAGAAAATTATGGGTATATAAACACAAAATTTCTTCCATATTCATTCAGAATTAGACTTAGAGGCTGAGCACTACCTGTACATTTTAGCAGTAAATTATAGTAAGAAAAGTCTGTCTTTATCCTCTCCTTCGAGCCTTGCTCTCTTCAGAGAACTTAGTCATTAAATAGAGAAAAAAATAATTTCCTGATACGTTATAAGAAGACTCAGGGAACCTTCAGAGAATTTAGTAAGCCTCCCAAAATCCTCCGAACCACTATAGAAGAACTCGGAGGGTAGTACAGAGGAAACTACTGCAAATAACAAATCCGTTGCTGCCACCTAACCATAACCGCCGTCGACTTCGAATCAACCCAGGCCATAGACGGTGGGTTAACATATATATATTTATATATAGAGAGAAACATATATATATATATATATATATATATATATACATATATATATATATATATATATATATATATATATATATATACTGTATATATAAAGAGAGAGAGAGAGAGGGAGAGGGAGATTATATATATATATATATATATATATATATATATATATATATACTGTATATATTAGGGTGGCTCAAAAATTAACTGAAAAAATAAAAGTTTGAATTGCTATTCTCCACAAGGCTATTCCTGTTCTATATCACAAGAGAAGCCTTCATGCAAAAAATCAGGAAGATCGGCCAATATTTAGAGGTCGCGACCTCAAGGTAAAAATATCTAAATTCTGTAATTTCAGTAATTTTGGGTCACCATTATGTTCTACAATAAATATTTGCCGAGCAACGTCACTGTAGACTGTAAACCTATATCCAAAGAATCACTATATGATAGCAATGCACTCTTCCCACTAGCTCAGTTGGTCGCCAAGTCTCGGCAGGTGTAGACGTGTTTTTGTTGTGTGTTCCTGCCATCTGGGTTACGCCGCGCAGTGAATCACACCCATAAGACAAGTTAAACTTTTGACCAGTGGCGAGCACTATGCTTAGTTGTTCTGTCATTCATTTACTGCACTGACCTTGATAAGCAATTTGGAACAATGAATTGTTTATTAAAATTGTTAAAAATTGAAAAAAAAATTTAAATTTACAAAAGTTTATTAAAATTGTTTGTTTTATATTCTACATAAAATATATGTATAGGTTATTTAACTCTAATTTCCATTTTATCTTCCATTCCACAGGCCAAGACCATGACAACGACAAGGAGCAGTTCGAAAGTTTGGCTCCTGGGTAAGCCGGACCCGGACATCTTGGGATCTGGCCTACCAACAAACGGGGCTATTCTCAGGAACTTCATGTTTCACCACCAGAAGGGATCCACAATCGGTGACAGTGCTAAGGCCACCATAGACAGAGCGCTGACAATCTGGTTCAAGGCACGAATTCCGACCAAGCGGGTGGACTCCGGCGTGCGCAAGCTTCGGAAGCTCTATGAAGAATATTGTGGGTTGAAGAAAAACCGATTGAAACCGAAAGAAGGGTGCCGAATGAAGGTAAGAAAATTCAAGGAGAATCTCACCAAACTATTTGTCATCTCACGAAAAGACGCCCTCAGTATTATGACGGACGAAGAAAACAAACAGTTCCTGCGGATGCAACAGCAGGATCCCTCGAGCGCGAGTATGTCCGGGATCGACAAGACCTTGACGAACAAGGAGACTCGCAAGCGCCTCAGGAGTGATCAGGCCAGTGCTCGAAAGGAAAAAAGCATGTTGAGCGCCCAACAGGCGAATACGGCTGTTCCGTCTAGTTCCGCCATTGCTGACATCTGTAGCTCCTCCACATCGACGGAGTCCGAAGAAGATTTCCAAGCTCCGTCAACATCCAGTCAAGATCAGCCAAGGAATAAGAAATCGAAGCAGACCATTGTGACCAAGGAAGTAGCCGCCGCGCTCGACCGAGTGAAACTCCCTGACCGCGCTGCCATGTTCGTCGTTGGAGCCGTCACGCAAGCGCTCGGTCATGGCCTGAAGTCTGTGGCGCTATCCCAGAACACCATTCAGCGAGCGCGGGTCACCACTCGTGAGGGAGTAGCAACTGCTCAACAGGCTGTTTTCTCGCCGGACAGCCCACTGCTTCTCCACTGGGACGGTAAACTGCTTCCAGATATCGCCGGCAATAAAAAGCTTGTGGATCGCGTCGCCATCTTGGTGACTGGTGGTGAAACAGAGCAATTTCTTGCTGTCCCTAAGATCGGCCGCGGCACGGGAGAGGAGCAGTGCAATGCATGTGTCCAAACGCTGGAGGAATGGAACCTCAAACCATGATCCAGGGACTAGTCTTCGACACGACGGCAACCAATACTGGGCTGAATATGGGAGCGTGCACCCTAATTGAGAAGGCTCTGGATAAGGAGCTAATCTGGATCGCGTGACGTCATCACGTGTTCGAGGTAATGTTGTCGGCCGTATTGTATTTTCTGTCGCCCTGACACCAACCGGTGGGCCTGAAGTGGGAATCTTCAAACGCTTCCAGAAGACCTGGCCTGATATTAATATAGTTGATTTCCGTTCTGCTGGAGACGAGCTCTTCGTTGGCATGCCGGATGGCCTACGAGAGGAGATGATGTCATTTTACTCGGAGGCATTCAAGAGCCAGCTCCCACGGGATGACTATGGAGAGTTGCTTCAGCTCTGTCATATTTTCCTTGGGGGATCCTCCGACGGAGAACCGTCCTTTCTTGCGCCAGGCGCTATGCACAACGCGCGGTGGATGGCTAAGGCAATATACTCGCTGAAGATCTTCCTTCTCAGGAGCCAGATTAAGTTGACGGCCCACGAGACAGATGGCGTCACAAAGATTTGCCTCTTCGTTTCTCTTATTTACGCTCGCTACTGGCACGAGGCCCCTCTCCCAGAGAGGGCCCCCCTCAACGACTTAATCCTAATTCCTCTCCTCCATGAATATCCTCAAACCAAAAACTCTTGAGACGTCTGGAAGGGACTGTGTTCGATCATCGTTCTTCATTGGCGTCGTACATCACGAGCCGGTCTTCGAAGATATTCGATATACTCTCCATGAAAGGACAAGATGAGGCCAAGACATTCTTGTCAAAACCTCCCTCCCTCTGGCTGACAGACCTCATTTACCAGTTACTTAAGGCTAAGTGCAGGCTCCTCAGGGTCGTCAACGACCGTGCCGAACGAGGAGTCGCTCTTATTCAGTCCTACAATACCGCGCTGACGAAAGACGAGACCCAGAAACAATACCTACTGCGACTCGTCGCCAGCCACCGAAAAAGATTGCCAGTTCCGACGAAGTTTGCTTTGACGAAGAAAAAGTAACTGGTGTGACGTTGTTTGTTTGATATACAAGGATTTAGTGCAGTCGTATTAACTGCTATGACATGTGTGTTCTACAGGGTGGGCCGTAAGTTTCCATACATAGGAAAAATAAACATTTTTTTATGGACAACCATTTTTATTTATATAATATGCTCTACATGGTTGCCATTGTTTTGAAAACACATTTCAATACGTGTTCCCCACTGTTGATGAACACGCATTAGCACAGTTGACGTTATGCTTGTAATGGCGTTGGTGATACGTTCCTTTAGATGATTTATGTCTCGTATCTTTTCCTGATACACCATGGCCTTCAAGTGCCCCCAAAGATAGAAATCAATGGGGGTGAGATCTGGGGATCTGGGAGGCCACTCCACAGGACCACGCCGACCAATCCAAGCATCCGGAAACTGCTGATCCAAATACCGACGCACGTGAAGACCATAATGAGGTGGAGCTCCATCTTGCTGGAAGTAAACTGGGAAGTTACCTTCCTCGTTTAGCAGGGATGGGAAAATCTCTTCTTGCAACATGTTAAGATACCTTTCGGCATTAAGATTTCCACTGACAAAAATTGGTCCAATAATTCTGTCACCCCATATCCTGGCCCACACCATCACTTTACCGGCACCTTGCATCTTCGTCGGACTCAGCCAGTTAGGGTTAGCATTACTCCAATAACGTATGTTTTGCCGATTAACCTCTCCATTGACGTAAAAATTTGCTTCATCAGTAAACAAGATCTTACGTCAAACGCATATTCTTAGGGTATCTGAAACATAAAAACAAACGTTTAATTTTTCCTATGTATGGAAACTTACGGCCCACCCTGTAGTATATTTTTGCATAACATGTGCTCTGTGCTGTTGACTTTAAATTTTGAAATAAACATTGATATTGTATTTTTGTTTCAAATCCTAAAAATATAGGAACTGGTCGCGACCTCTAAATATTGTATGACCTGTCTAATTTTTGGCATGAGTTCTTACATTTTGATATGGAACACGGATGGCCTTGTGGAGAAAGATATTTTCAAATTTAATTTTTTTGGGCCACCCTAATATATATATATATATATATATATATATATAATATATATATAGAGAGAGAGAGAGAGAGAGAGAGAGAGAGAGAGAGAGAGAGAGAGAGAGAGAGAGTTACAAGGAGTTACAAGGAAAAGAAGTACCTCAAAAGGCCTTGCGGCCCATACCGAGGAGGTACCAATGGTAACGGGTGCCAGGGAAAATTTTCTATACACTCAAATAGTGTGCAAGATTTGGTCTAACCTTTTCTTGAACTGATCCACAGAGGAACTGTTCACAACTTCTGAAGGTAACCTGTTCCACGTGTCACAGATCTTATAGGTAAAGTAATTCCCACACACACTAGTCCTAAACCGTTTCAAATCCAACTTCCAACCATTGTTGCGAGTTGGGTTATCATTTAAACTAAACATGCTTCTAAAATCGACATCGTTGAACCCGCGTAAGAGCTTGAAAACTTCGATCAGTTGACCGCGCAGCCTCCGAGTTTCCAGCGAAAACAAGTTCAGGGCGCGTAACCGTCGATTGTAGCCCATATGCCTAACGGAAGGGATTAACTTTGTGGCCCTCGCCTGCACTCGATCCAGCCTCTCAATATCTTTCCTGAGGGTGGGCGACCAGAACTGCACAGCATACTCCAGGTGCGGCCGAACCAAAGAATTGTACAGAGAGAGCACAATCTTCTTGTTCTGAAACTGAAATTGCCTCCTGATATAACCCAACAGCTTCTGGGCTTTCTTTTCCACCTCTACGCACTGTTTCGTAAACTTAAGGTCGCTGCTAATTAGCACACCCAAGTCCTTTTCCAAATCAGTCGCCTCGATATTACTTCCCAACATCGAGTAGTCCGACTTGGGATTGGCGTAGCCAATGTGCATCACTTTGCATTTACCCAAGTTAAACGGCATTTGGCATTTTTCAGACCACTCTCCTATCCTACCTAGGTTCGCACGCAGTTGCTCGATCGCTTCGGGCGTCCCAACAATGGCCCCAAGCTTGGTGTCATCAGCGAATTTGGCGATCCGACTGACGATGCCACCGTCTATATCATTTATGTAAATGATAAACAACAGTGGCCCCAAAACGGAACCCTGAGGAACCCCACTAGAGACCGAGGCCCAACCCGAACTGGCCCCTTTAATTAAAACCCTCTGCTGCCTATTCTTCAGCCAGTTTTCAATCCACCTACCTACTTCCCCACCGATACCCAGCGCGCGCACTTTCGCCATTAGCTGGCGGTGAGTTACCTTATCAAAGGCTTTCTGAAAGTCGAGATAAAGTATAGGAATCGCCCTACTCTTATCATATTCACCCAACATGACAGGGAAAAACTCGAGCAAGTTGGTGAGACACGACCTATGCCGTCTAAACCCATGTTGGGAGTCCCCAAGCAGCTTGTAGGAATCCAAATGGTCAACGATCCTATCGGTTATTATCTCCTCTAATAATTTACCTACAACTGAAGTGAGACTAATGGGACGATAGTTCCCTGGACTTTCGTGATCCCCTTTCTTAAAGATAGGGGTCACGTTGGCTTCCCTCCAGTCACCAGGCACATGGCCCGTCTCCAACGATTTGTTGAAGACTGTAGCCAGGTGAGGAGCCACCTGGTCGCGCACCTCCCGCAACACTCTGGGGAGAAACTGGTCTGGCCCAGGAGCCTTAAACGCGCTCAGTTTGTCTATTCTATCGGCAACGACTGTCGCGCTACATCGAACACTATCCAGGCCAGCACCTTCGTGCCTCACGCCTGGCTCGGGGATGATGCGGGTGTCCTCCCTGGTGAACACTCCCGCAAAGTACTCATTAAGCACATTGGCGATGTCCACGTCGGAGGTCCGCAGAACGCCGCTTCGGTCCTTTAACGGACCTATCATGCCTCTAATGGGCTTTCTACTATTAACATAACTGAAGTACTCCTTAGGGTTCCCCTTGCAGAGGCTTGCCACCCGTAGTTCTTCGTTACGTTTCGCTAGTCTAACCTTCGCCTTCACTTCCCTACACAGGCGGACATAAGCTTCAGTGTTCTCATGGGAACGATTGGCCTTCGCCCTCCTATACGCTACTTTCCTATTTCGGATAGCCGAAGCGATGTCACGATTGAACCACTTAGGCTGCGTTGAAGCAGGGGTGACCGGTTTTGAGGGTATGGCAGCAGACTGCAGCACCATAAACTCGTCCCGGAATGCACTCCACACTCGCTCAACATCGCCGCCGCCGCCCTCTAACCCCATCCCACCTACGCTATCCCTGAGGCTAACAAAGTCCGCCCGCCGGAGATCGAGCTTACTGCCTCTCGAGTTACTACGCTTCACCCGAGGGACGCACACACGGAACCTAATCAGACCATGATCACTCCAGCCCAACGATTCGTCAACGGTGAGGCCAGTGACGAGGTTGTCTTCGGTCGTGAATACTAAGTCTAGAACGCTTTCGCCTCGTGTAGGCTCATTGACCCACTGAGTGAGGAAGTTCTCATCAGCAAAGTCAACTAGACTCCTCACTTCACCATCAGCAGTCCTGGCTTCCCACTTTATGCCGCGACAGTTGAAGTCTCCTAAAACTACACACACCCTATCCCCTAGCAGGCTACTGAGTTCGGTGTACAGGGCTGTATCCTCCTCGAGGAGGAGATGCGGAGGTCTGTACACCAAGATTAACCTATAGCTCGTCCCTCCCACATTCAGATCGACGCCAAGCAGCTCCCGTTCCGACCGGAACTGGCAGTCAACCGGACTCAACGTGTCCCTGACGTATATTAGTACCCCACCCCCCTCCCCACGGGTGCGGTCTTTGCGAAACATTCTATATCCGGGAATTTCGAACTCCCCAACGTAGTCCCTACGATCAGTATGAATCCAGGACTCGGTGATAGCAACGATATCCTGGTATTCTGATGCTAAGAGCGCCCGTAGCTCGCAAAACTTGTTCCTAATCGACCTAGTATTAAAGAGCATTGCACGGAGGGAGCCTTCCCTATTCAGACCGCCCCCTAGCACGACCCGTTTCCCGAACAGCCAGGGCTGTCGGGAGTTGAAGAGCCCCTCACTAACGAGGGGGCAACTTCCGCAGGAGCCTGAGCCCCCTCCATCGTGGAAGGAGGGTCACCCACCTGTACCTGGACGCACTCTTCAGTTGAAGGTACGTCCGCCACCGGCTCATCCTCATCTCTCCCCGGTTGGGGCCCATCATCTCTCCCCAGACTCGACCTCATCATTCTGTATAGGTACCGATCGAGCAGCGCGCCTAGCACACCTTTACCCTTGTTATTGAGGTGGACACCATCCCTCTGGTAAAGGTCCCACCTACCCGAAAATGCGTCGAAGGGGTCAATAAACCTCACGCCCAGCGGGACGCACAAGTCTTGCACCCTCTCGTTGATGCCAATGACCTTCAGTTTTAGATCATCCGCAAGAGACATGATCTCGGTGATGATCCCCTCTGAAAGACCTACCGTACCGCCTTTGAGTAACAGGTCGTTGCCACAAGCGTGGACAACGATCGCAGTCCTCCGACTAGCCACGCGCACCTCTCTCTACCTCCTTCCTTAAGTGCGCCGTTTCCCCCGCCTAGGTAAGCACCTTACCTTCCTCCCATCCCGGTTTGCAGAAGCAAAGTACTTCTCCTGGCCCCTGATCTGCGAGTCCCCAATCAAAATGGTGTCTTCCTCCTTCGAGCACAGGAGACTAAAGCGGTTAGAGGTCCTGACAGGGGCAACTGGGGTCTCAGGCTTCGGCTTCGCAGCCTTCTTGCCCGAGACCTTTCGAAACCCGTCGCCACCCATACACGCAGTTACACCACCCGACCCACCCCGACCGGTAGCTACATCCTTCGGTTTCTTTGGGCCATCAGTAGGCCCCTTCCCACCCTTTTTCTTCATCGGCCCCTTCCCGACCTTCTCTATCGACCCCTTCCCACCCTTCTCTATCAGCCCCTTCTTTGCGCCCTCCACCTTACGCCGCGGTTCCAAGCATTCCACGTGGGTCGCTGGCGATTCCTGACACTGATTTAGGACCCTGACCCCCGGTTGCACCTCTACCGTTTCTCCGCGGTCCCGAGATCTGTCCATTCCTTCGCTGGACCGCCTTTCCACGGCAGCTATCCTATCCTGAATGAGCCCCGGGTTAGGCGGCGGCGCAGCCTCGTCAGTGACCGCCGCACCTCCAACAGCCGGTCTGGACGACTCGAGCCGCCGGACCCTCTCCTCTAGCTTCTCGTAAAACCGCATGAGTTCGCAAAAGCGGCACATGCTGGAGTGGTTGATCTTCGCGAAGCAGGCTTCTTTGAAGTTCGTCACCCACTGGTTTACTTCACACCTCGCACATTCAGCCTTCAGTTTCTGCGGTCTAGTCATTGTAACTTTTGTTTTGTTTTGTTTTCGAATTCTGAATACTCTGAATAAGATAAAGCGTTCTAGCAATGAAAACCATCAAAAACGTTCTGACCAGTATATAAATAAGGAGGGGGGGGGGAATTCTTTCCGCGCGTAGACGCATCCACCTATTTGCAAGTGACGTTCATCCCTTCCAGAAGACTACACCTCTCGCTGCTGCCGCACCGAACAAAGGTCTCCCCCAGGGCCGGACAATCCCAAACGTGTCGCAGCTACCAACTGACAAACACTCGCGACGCAGGCGTCACGGATTTCCCGCCAGGAGCGACAGCGAGGTGCAGCCCCTTACTAAGTCTTACTAGTCACTCACAAGCGACCAGACTCTTAGAATCCAGTGTTCAAGGGATATCCCACCAGACCCAGAGCCTACGCCCGAGACTTTACGCTGGCCTGGCAGCCAGCTGGACAGTAAAGCTCTCTCACCTCAGAGCAATACAGCCAAGCACCATCAATTGGTCACCAAAGAATGGTCGCAGGGGGCTGGTCAGGCCATTACGCGTAAGGAATGGGCTTAACGGGGCACTAGCCACACTCCATTCATCGCGCCCCTACGCCTGGGACCACTCCATCCCAGTCTCTCACAACCTACGAGCGTTAAATGGTTATTTATAGAGGTTCCAAAGCCTCTCTTCCCACGCATGAGGTAGCAGTAGGGTCCTAATAGTAAAAGAAGAGAAAAAGACTTAATACTAAAAGATTTTTTTTTTTTTTTTTTTTTTTTTTTTTTTTTTTTTTTAGAGGAGAACATCCTTATTGTAAGCTAAAAGGACAGAGTAGGGATGGGATGGGGTCCTAGTAACGCACGGGACAGGATTGTACAACATACTTTACTCGCCCTCCCGAAAGAAAGAGAGAACCTAAAGGAACTGGCAGCCAATTTCTCTAGAATCCCACGACTCGGGACCGGAGGGCTGTCACACCCCAGGTATAAAGTTTCCAACATCCATAAGAAATGTGCATAACCTTTATTTTATACCCCCTGCGGAGAGAGAGAGAGAGAGAGAGAGAGAGAGAGAGAGAGGAGAGAGAGAGGAGAGAGAGTTACAAGGAGTTACAAGGACAAGAGGAAGCCTCAAAGACCTTTCGGTCCACTCTGGGAGGTTCCAGTTATTAAAAGTTTATTATTGCTTCAACTATCCTAATAGTAGTAGAAAACTGGATAGAACAGTAGAAGGCTCTCTCCCCACCCTCCGCTCCCTCCCTGCCAGAGGCAGGTACGGAAAAAGGTTGAAGAAAATACCTTGACCCTGGAAAAGTAGCTAAGGAAATTTTACAGGAAAGTGGAGAATATATAAATAGCTCTATATTTAGCTTGCTCACAGAGACACCGTGCAAGCGAACTCCTGCAGAGTTTTCTATGTTTTAATCTTAAACTATGAGAGTATTCAGTACTTTGTCTAGCCTATTTTTAAACATTTACACTTTGACTGGAAACAACCTCTGAGGGAAGTTGGTTCCAGATATTAACTATTTTATAGGAAAAGAAATTTCCGCAGACAGAGGTCCTAAATGTCTTTAGTTCCAGTTTAAACCCATTATTTCTTGTCGGATTGGCATTAAGTGAGAATAAGTTTCTGTAATCTACCCTGTCTATTCCTTTGAGCATCTTGAAGACTTGAATAAGCTGACCCGCAACCTCCTCGTCTCTAAGCTAAACAGATTTAGGCGCTCCAATCTCCGTTGGTAGCTTTGCATTCTCATTGAAGGGATCAATTTTGTAGCCCTTGCTTGTACTCTTTCTAACCTTTCTATGTCCTTCCTGAGGGATGGAGACCAAAACTGCGCACAGTATTCCAGTTGAGGTCTGACTAGAGAATTATAAAGAGACATTACAGTCTCCTTGTTCCGAAACTGGAACTGTCTTTTAATATAACCTAATAATTTTAAGGCCCTCTTTTCGACTTCTGCACAGTGCTTCGACGGTTTCAGATCGTTGCTGATATAGACTCCTAAGTCTTTCTCTAGATCGGTCTCAGTCAAGTTCCTTCCCAAGAGAGAGTAATCGGTCTTCGGGTTTTTATAACCTATGTGCATTACCTTACATTTGTCCAAGTTGAATGGCATCTGCCAAGTAGCAGACCATTCGCCCAACCTGTCAAGATCGTTCTGAAGCGTTCTTACGCCCTCCTCAGTACCTACACTACTTCCTAATTTCGTATCGTCTGCAAATTTGGAGATTGCACTTAGAAGCCCGACGTCTATATCGTTAATATAGATGATAAAAAGTAAAGGACCCAGAACGGAACCCTGTGGGACACCACTGGTGACGGGCGCCCACTCCGAAGCCACTCCATTTATTACCACTCTCTGCTTTCTATCTTTTAACCAATCCTCAATCCAGTTGGAAACGAGCCCGGTGATTCCTAGTCCTTTGACTTTAGCTATCAATCTAGCGTGAGGGACTTTGTCAAAGGCTTTTTGAAAGTCGAGATACACTATATCTATTGCCCTACTTGCATCGTACAGTGTATGCATATTATGGAAAAACTCTAACAGGTTTGTCAGACAGGATCTATGTCGCCTAAATCCATGTTGAGAATAAAAAATTAGATTGTTAGATTCAAGGTGATACACAATACGTTTTGTAATGATGGATTCCAACAGTTTGCCGACAACTGATGTTAAACTGATCGGGCGATAATTACAAGGATTTTCCCTATCACCCTTTTTAAAGATTGGTGTTACATTTGCTAACTTCCAGTCGGTTGGAACTTTCCCTAACTCGATTGATTGTTTGAATATGGTTACTAAGTCGTCAACAACATTGTGGCTAACCTCTTTTAATACCCTTGGAAGAAATAAGTCGGGCCAGGTGATTTGTATTTGTTCATCTTATCAATTAATTGCTGTACCTCATTTCTCGTAAAACTTATGGTCTCTACGGGGGTCACCGTCATATGTAATCCGAGGACTTGGCACTTCTATTGTGTCTTCCTCCGTGAAGACTGTAATGAAGAACTCGTTTAACGTATTAGCTATATCTTTATCACCGAATTTCAGTACGCCATTTCTATCTTTTAAGGGGCCTACAGAATTTTTAATTGGCTTTCTGCTATTAACATGAGAGAGGAGAGAGAGAGAGGAGAGAGGAGGAGAGAGAGAGAGAGAGAGAGAGAGGAGAGAGAAAGAGAGGAGGATATATATATATAATATATATATAGAGAGATATATATATATATATAGATATATATATATATAGATATATATATATCTATCTATATAATCTCTCTCTCTCTCTTCTCTCTCTCTCTCTCTCTCTCTCTCTCGCTATATATATATATATATAATCTCTCTCTCTCTCTCTCTCTCTCTCTCTCTCTCTCTATATACTGTATATAATATATATATATATATATGTGTGTGTGTGTAAAAATTAACAATGAATAATTCCTATGTTTATATATTTTTATATTCATTCGTGTAGTTCTTAGATCCATCCGTATGATTCTTATATTCACTTATATAATTCTTATGTCCATTTATATACTTCGTATATTTATATAATTCATATATTTATATAATCTTTGTATTCAAATATTCATTTTCACATAAGAACCAAATTCGTATAACGATGACGAAGTTTGGATATATTTTTTATTTGCTTTCTATTTTTGCAGTGTCACAAACATGCGACCTACCATTTCTATGGTTGAGCTGTATGAATGTTTGTGTCAGTTGTTTGTACCTTAAAGTACAAACAACACAATCAACGGTTTAGATCGTTTAACATTTCCATCACAATATTACCCATATCTCCATTTTCCATTTATTATAGAATTTATAATAATTCATTATTGTTGTCTTACATCTAAACCTCATCCCTAAATTTTATTAGATTATGCATGCGCATTAGGGCGGCTCGTTTTTACACATTTTTCGATATTTGATTGGGGGTAGTGCGGAAAAGTTGCGATTTGGAGAGAAAATAAAGTGTGTAAAATTTTTTTGATGTACGTCAATACCTTCCGGTGGCGGCGAGTCCTTAAAAATCGAAAAATAGGCCTAACGGGGTAGATTGGAAAATGGTTTTAAAGACTTACAAAATAAACAATAAAAATTTCAGCACAATCTGTTAATAACTTCCGGTGGCGTCTTAGCCGTTAAAATATCCAAAATATTGATTTAAAGCAAGTTTTAACAAGATGTTATACAAATGTTAATTCTGGTATATTTCTGTGCAAACAATCAAATATCGAAAAAAGTGTAAAAACGAGCCGCCCTAAATTGCGCATTGCATGTGTCATGACTGGAACCCTTGGTTGTACTTCTTTATTCATTTACTTAATTCTTCCTCAAATGTACCCAAGTCCTTAATATTTACTGTATACTCGTATAAGTATATATATTTAATTAATAGTTTCATTCACTCTTTCTACAATGGCTATAAACCTTTTATTACTGTATTTCTCTAATTCGTTTCTTCTAATTTCTCCCAATAATGACTTGTACTGTAGGTACGAATTAAATAACTATGGCGTATTAATTATGAATTGACGTATGACATAAGTTGAATAACTATGACGTCATAAAGTTGTTTAATTCCCTTCACATTTTCCATACCTTGAATACTGATCATACCTTTAGTATTCAATGTATGGTAAATTCTTTAACATAATATTATTCGACCATATTCATCCATACGTCCACATCTTATCTTGACCGTTATCTTTTATTAATTGTGTTACTTATTCATGCATCGACCTACCTATTGTCTACCTATTGTCTTCTTATGCCCTATCAACCTATCAGTCCATGTTTACTCGTGTCAGTCTCTATTACGCACATAACCTATTGTGAGATTACCGATATGTGTACAAAACTTTATGCATTCGTACATGTCCCCTGATGATCATCATTACCTACGTCGTTACCTTACATGTCAATACGTCCACATGTGTTCTTTTTTACCTTTTCGTTTAATTATTTCACCTCTCGCAAGATACTGGTTCATGCTGATGTAAGTGTTCGAATTCTGATGACGACGCCAAAAGCGGGCATCTGAACACGAAATCTCCTCTCTTGCTTGCTTCTAGTTTATAAAACAGTATTATGTGTGTTATGTTATATATTTATATATACCGTATGTGCCCATTTACTTTGTTATACTCCTAACATCCTAATTGTCTATAAATATGAAACACTGTAAAAAACTATAGTTAACTGTTTAATTGTAATTAACTGTAATAATTTAATATAATGTAATTAGTGTACTTTAATGAAACTGTAATTAACGATAATAAACGAATGTGAATTAATTGGTAATTATAATCATAGTTGTAATAAGCCAAAATTACAATGTACTTAATAATGTGCTTGGATTGTACTCAATGTACTTCTCCGACATTATGGCGCCATTTCGGAAAGTATACTCGGCGATATTATTATTTTTTTGTTATTTATTTTTTCGGCTTATTTGGGAATCTTTCAAAATTCTGATGTGTTAAAATTATGCTTAACGTCCAAGAAGTGTTTAGATCTCCAGTTAAAGGGGGGAACTTAACTCTCAACTGCACTCCCCCAAAATTTAGACTTATTTAATTCTTGTATTGTAAATTCAATCACTCCTGTCTTAGCAGACTTTCAGCGAGGAGGTCGGAGCACTCCTCGAGGAGGCCGAGGGCCTCTCCTCTTTTAAATTCCGGCCTGAGCCATGGTCGAAATAGGTCGGACCTCTCCCCCTGTAAGATTCAGAATTAGACTTAGAGGCTGACCATTACCTGTACATTTTAGCAGTAAATTACAGTAAAAGAAAGTTTTTTATCGTCTCTTTCGAGCCTTGCTCTCTTCAGAGAACTAAGTCAATAAAGTACAGAAAAATAATTTCCCGCCGTCCGACTTTCATTTACACTGGAGTCGCTTGGGTTATACCCCCCGACTCAGTATGGCTTTCGTCGGTTTCGGTGTGTTCTAGATCCCCTTCTCCTCCTTGGTCATGATGTACAGGAAGCCTTTTCCCGCCGGAATCTTGTTCTGGCCGTCTTTTTCGACGTCCAAAAGGCCTATGACACGACCCGTCGGGGAGTTGCCATGGACCGTTTGAAGTCTCTTGGTTTCGTGGGCCTTTTGCCCACGTTTATTCAAAACTTCCTCTGCCGTCGCACTTTCCGCGTCCGTAATGGGGCGGCCCTCTCTGACCTGTATGTTTAGGAGGAGGGGGTGCCTCAGGGGTGTTTCTTGAGCGTCTCCTGCTTCAATTTGGTCATGTCTGCGCTACCTGGGGCCCTCCCGCCCTCGGTGCGTTGTTCCGTCTACGCCGATGATCTGGCTGTCTATGCCGCGGGGACGAGCTCCCCTCTCGTGGAAAGGCAAGTCCAACTCGCGGTCAATCGGGTTGAACGTTGGGCGTCGTCGGTGGGCCTTACGCTGTCTTCTCCGAAGACTTCGTGCGTGGCCTTCCTTCCGTCGAGGAGACGGGACTCCGGCGCCGTCCCAGCCTTTAATCTTACACTCGGGGGTCAGCCTCTGGCCCTCGTTCAATCAGTACGTTTTCTGGGTATGGTCTTCGATAGCCGTTTGAGCTGGATCCTCCACCTTCGCAGGCTGCGCGAGACTGCAAGACGTACCCTGGATTTGCTGGGACATTTGTCTCACGCTAATGGGGCGCGGATAGGCGGACATTCCTCCGTTTATACGTGTCCCTGGTACAATAAAAATTAGACTATGGGAGTGTGGTGTATGGCTCCGCCTTCCGTACGGCCCTTCGGATACTGGATCCGGTCCTCTCTAGAGGACTGCGCATGTCATCTGGCGCCTTCCGCTCCTCTCCGGTTGATAGCCTGCGGGTTGAGTGCGATATCCCTTCCTTGGAAAATCGGAGGTCGTTCCTCATTGCCAAGCACTATCTCCGGATCCTCCTTCTTCCCAACTCTCCTCTGTTCCAGGTGGTTGAGAGGGTGTTCTGCCGGGATGGGGGTTGGTATTTCACCGACACGGTGACCTCCCTCCTCGATGGTTTGGGCACTCCTCCTCCATCCATCATACCGGTCTCTTTCGAGGGTGTTGCACCTTGGGAGAACACCCCTGTTACATGCTGTAGGGCGTTGCGCCCCGTTCGCAGGGCCGATTCTGACCCTGCCTTGCTTCGGTCTTTGTTAATTCAGCACACTGCTTGTTACTCTGCATGTGTTGTGGTCTTCACAGATGGCTCGAGGTCGGCGGGGGGCGTTGGGGCTGCACTGCAGCTGTTCCCCAGTCGTCTGCCCTTGCTCCCCAATGTACCCGCCTCCGTGATGGGGCTTCCGTTTTCACGGCGGAGTTCTATGCCATTCTGAGCGCTCTGGAGGTGGTGCGGGAGCATCCGGATGGGTCATTTGTCATTTATTCGGTTTCCCGCAGTGCCCTGGATGGCTTGGAGTGTTTCGACCCCGTCCACCCACTGGTTCGGCGTATCAAGTTGCTTTGCCATTTCCTTGTCACTTCTGGTGGCAAGGAGGTGGTATTTTGCTGGGTCCCTGCACATGTTAACGTAGCTGGAAATGAGGCTGCCGATCAAGCTGCCCGTTCCGCGTGCCGACTACAGGTTTCACCCATGCCCCTTCCCTTTTCAGACTATATCCCTAGTTTTCGTAGTTTTTTGCGCTCCCGGTGGCAGAGTCGCTGGGATGTCGCTACAACTAACAAACTCTGCAAAATCAAACCGAAATTGGGATGTTGGGTCTCTTCCTTCCATCAGTCGCGTCATAAGGAGGTGGTTATAGCCCGCCTCCGTATTGACCACACCCACCTGACCCATGGCTATTTGATGGCCGGGGATCGGGTGCCCCCAATGTCCCAATTGTAACGTTCCACTTACAGTTGCCCACCTCCTGGTGGAGTGTCCGCTTTACTCTGCGCTGCGCGCAGAGTATTTTCCCTTTTTGGTGAGCGTCGGGCCTTATGATAGGCTTGGCGCTATTCTATCTGAAGGTCCCTACTTTTCGGTGACCGGGTTGTTCTCCTTTCTCTCTCGCTCCCGACTTCTTTACCGGCTGTGATTCCGCTATGATTTTTCTATATCTGTCCCCCCCCCTTTTTTTTTTCGTCTATTATTCATTTCCGCTAGTTGTTTCATAGTTTTCATCTTATGTTCGCTCTGCTATCCACCTTTCTTTTGGTGGCCATGAGCGGTCATATTTTGAAAAAAAAAATATATATATATATATATATATATATATATACACCCTAGAGCATATCGTATACACTAAGTTAATTGGAATTACCTGTTTCATAACTTACATGATCTAATGACTGTGCAATAACTACATATGGAGAATCTGGCAACAATTTTTCCAAACGCACTCCATCTATGCCATATTCTCAGTCAGATTAACTTAAAGAAGTGCTAACATCATATCAAACATACAGCCATATTCTAAATCAGCGTATTGTCACAAACACAACTAAACGTAGAAGATTGGAGGCAACCATAGTGCAATTTAGCAGACCAGAAGCTGCTGAACAACTCAAAGCTAACTGTGAAGGGGCAAACCCCACCCAAAATAGGGACGTAGGCAAGTAAAGGGTTAAAATAATAATAATACTAATGCACTCAAATCTCTCTCTCTCTCCATCTGTTTGTCCTGCAGATTCGACTATCGTGTTGTTCAGCACTCATCCGGCCAGGATGTTGTTCAAAGTCCCTTGTCTAGAAAGCAACTTTTTCTGATATCAAATAACCAGAATGAGGCGGGGTGCTGCAGAGGGGTCAAAAGTAGGACAGTCTTCAACAGTTCATAAATCACTTAACCTGTTATACAGACAACCTGGTCCAGGTTTGATGTGGGCATACAACACTACTATTAACAAATCCAATTTAGCGTTTATTATACCTCTTCCTAATAATGCTCTAGCTTGTCAGGATACAGCACCAACTGAACCATCTTATCGCTGTGACAATGCATTTTCCCCTTATGCCAAAAAAATGTGGCCAAAAATATCCTGAATGCAATAGTATATTATTTAAGACCATTAAGGGACTGTGATATCTTCAATTCCTTAAGGGGGTGGGGGAAGCAGACAAATCTCGTTTGTTTATTTTTATTAGCTATATTCATATATCATTTTCTCTGAGCTTCCTCAGTGGCAATAAGAAGCCTCCTGATGGGTACAACTTAATTGTAGAATGGAAAGACTTATCTTGAAACTTAATATGTAAGAGCAATATGCCTATTCTCTCAAATAATGATCTCTTTTCAAGGCCCTCTGCAACCAACAAAGTATTCTCATGCTCACTTATTACCTAAGAGTCTTATTTTTACCACTGTGTTTTTGAAATAAACGCTTCACTATTGAGTTTACATTACAAAATGGGTATGTACTGTTGTTAGTGGGGTAAATAACATCCCCTTAATTTGATGTGTGTAAATAATGTATTTAAGTAAGATTAATTGGATCTTTAACTGATGACTCATCTACCTTGAGAAGCCCCCTTTAGCCAGCCAGATGCAAGGTCAGGCCATCATCCTCTACATTGATTAAAATTAGAATTAGGTTGATTTGGTGTTAAGTCATTCAAGCGAGACAGTGTTTGATTCTGTGTACTCTGCATGTAGCACTCAGGTGAAGGAACGAGATGTTCTCTTGCACTCTCTGCCGTACATAACATATGTTCCACTTTCAGTTCCCGGCTCCTTTGTGAAAGTCAAATGGTGCTCTTGTCCCTTTCCTTTCTTCAGCTTAGTCTCCCCATTTTCATCCTTAACTTCTCTGTACAGCAAAGTGTCCTTGTCAACTTTCCCATCAACCCCAATACAGACTAACTTTTCCAGACCCTCATTGTGCTTTTCATCACTTTTCACTTTCATTCTAGCTTTTTCCCTGTTCATTTTCGATTTATCAACTATTATCTGTTTCACATCAAGGCCAGGCTTAAGCAGGTCCATAGCTTGTAAGTCCAGGAGGAAGGCATTAGCAAGACTTGCCCTAAGATTGGAAGAAACATCACCCCTGATCAGTTCCATGGCATATCTGGGGGTTTTCAAAAAGCTGTAACCTCCACTTGGGTGCCTCCTTGGCTTGAACTCTTCAGCTTCACCACCAGATGGCTGAAATGAAAATAACAAATAAATTACTAAAGCGAAAATGGGGGAAAATAGGGGAAAAGTAGGGAAAAATATGGGTAAAAATCGACGAAAATGGGCGGAAATAAGAATAAATTACTAAAACGAAAATGGGGGAAAAAAGTGAGAAAATAGGGGGGAAAAATGGGTAAAAATTCAGGTAAAAAGTCGGCGAAAATGAGCGAAAAAAAGAATAAATTACTAAAGCGAAAATGGGTGAAAAAACGGGGGAAATAGGGACAAAAAGTAGGGATAAATTTGAGTAAAAATGGGATAAGATATAAGAAAAAATATATATTACCTCTCCTGATTCTCCTGAGCTGGATTCAAAAGAAATATCTTGTGAAGGTGTGGAGGCAAAAGTGGCCAAATCCACTTCCTGCTGCTGTTGAATCTGGCTCTGTAACCTTTCTGCTTCAGCTGCAGCCCTCTGGTCTCTCTTCACAGCAGCTTTATCCACAGATCCCAGCTGGAAAGAGTCCTTGGGTCCTATTTTGGCCCTCTGATCTCTCAAGTATTTCCTCTCCTCTACTGGAACCTGAAATATTAAAGTATATTAAATAGCGGATCTAAAATAAGTGATAAAATCCTGAAAAAAATTGATTATTAATTTCTATCACCAGGGGGGGGGGAAGGAAGATTACAGGAGGAAAATGCGGATATTTTTCAATTACAAGCATTGAATTTCCTTCCATTTAAAAGGCACCTAATCGCACTAAGTTAGGCCAGTTAAAAGTTAAAAAAATAATAGCATTACCTTCTTACTGGGAGGACAAGTGCAGATTATGTGCTGTGTTTGACAATTTTCTTTCTTGCACTTCACAGCATTGTCATCACAGGGACGAACAGGTAGCTTACAGGTGCAAGCAAAAATGTCAAAAAGTTTATCCAGCTTTTCCTCCAGATTCTGCTCCTGGACTGTAGAACGAGATTTCCTGTTTATCTCTTTTGCTTTCTTGAAGCACACTTTATCCACCAATTTCACTACATAATATTCCTCATACAGGGGCAGCCGCGGGTTCACTGCCTGCCAGATCTCAATCACATCCTTTGCTATCATTTTATCAATATTATAGTCTTTCAAGTCCGGGTGGCTGTTTTGGAGGAAATAACTGTACTGAATAACTTGGCGGAGGGTAGGAGGCTCTGTTTTATCCAAAGGGGAAGGCTGGCCACTGAATTTTTTGGCACTATCACTTCGAGTTAACACTGCAGACTTCCGTGTTTTACCCATTTTTATGAAATATCTGAAAATAAACACAATTAAATGAACGCATCATAAAATAACTTAATTTAATACACATTTTATAGGTAAATATCATTAAAAAATACAAACTAATACACTAATAAACATCTATAATGCATTTACAATAAGTTTCAAGCATCGTTTTGTTAAAAAAGCCGAATTTTAATTGATTATTTTGATGAAATAAGTTCCGATATTTTGTTTGTTTACATTGCGCGAATGCCGCGCGTGCGATTTTACGCGTAAAATTCGACAATTTTACAACTTAAAAATAATTAACAATCCTCAAAAAATACAATCATTTTCACAAATATGAGTTGGTGCAACGTTTTTTATACATTAATACCTTTCTATCTAGACTAGTCCAAGATCACAGTTCCAAAATCAACCTACCTTAATATATATATAAAATCTTATTTCATGCTTCATGAATATGCTAAGAAACTAGGCTGTGGCGGGGTTATCCAGTTATGTTGCTCGACATAATACTTAAATACCATTTAAAATCGGTTGTGATGTCCGGTACAATAAGGAAAGCAATAAGAAAGAACTTTATAAATTTTAGATAATGAGGAAACCTGTAAACTGTAGAGACACTTGCTTGGTAATGTACACGATGCAGACAGGAAGGAGAGGCCAATTGCGAATCTCTGAGGCTACTGAAATTACACCTTATTTGAAAAGACCTTGTAGTGCGTAAGATGCATGCATGTGTAGCAAGGAATATAGTGAGAAGCGCGTGCTTGAGAGTATGCTGGACTGCTCACAGGTTAGACGAGACATGTAAAAAGACCAGCTGAGGTCGGTGTACAGTTCCCTCGAATGGTCTGTTAAATAATTTTTAATTAAATGTTAGGGCTCACTTACGTCTTCGCAGAATCTAAGCTTGCATGATGATACAACTTTCAGTTTTACGTTTTTAATACAGGTAGAAAAGCGTATGGTGCGTTCTATACCTACATATATTAGGATTGAAAGTATTTTTGTAGTCTTTTGTACAGAAAATGATGTTTTTTTATACGAGATCTGATATCATAAAGTATTAAATTATAAGATTTTAAACGTTGTATAACGGTGCGCTTGAGTTTGTAAAGACATGGTTGGTACAGCTTGTGACAAAAACAATAAGCATGTACATTCTGTGTGATTGATGTAAATGCTGTGATTGACTGGTGCGAAAGAAAAGTGAAAAGAACTAATACGTTTATTATGAGAGTTATGAGGAATTGTGAACAGTTGAAAAATTAGAGAAGTGATAATTAAAGTAATGTGAATAGGCGCTAACTATGACTGCAACCAGTGCCGTATTAAGGATTTTTGGGCCCTGGGGCCAAAATATTCTTGGGGTCCCTCAACAAGACAAATCTTCGAGTCATGTAAATTAATAAAACCATTTATTTCTAAATCAAATAATGCAAGTTTTACACAAATACCAAGCTGCCACAATTACACCAAACCAATTACACAACTACAAGTCCACTACTAATCTACCAAAGTTGGTTACAAAATCATCCACCACCAGTATACAAAAGTTTTTTGAGCTGAGTCATATCACTAAATTTTCCAATCACAAGCTCAGTACAGGTATTTAAATTCTGCAAAATATTCTTTTCTATGCATAACAATGACAGACTTTGCAATTTCTTTTAGGTTAGCATTTGACGTTTAACATTTTTAATCATGCTCAAATGAGAAAAAGAACGCTCCGCAGTTGCATTTGACATCATCATACACAAATAAATGTGGTAAGCAATGAAAGCATTTGGGAAAACAGCCCTCAATTTGTGAATTTCCTGTAGTACTCCTAATGGGCGAGTGTCAGCTAAAGCGTTTTGATTGACAAACAGTACAAAATGCTGAAACTCAAACGGGAAGCTATTCTCAAAATAATTTGGGTAAGGGACCTTCCAGGTTTTTTGTTGCGTTTGATGCTTCCTCTGAAGTTAGTTGAGAGATATTGATGAGCATTCCACATTTATCATTGATATCATTATAAACATCGGCCCCTAACACAGCTGGGCCATGGGGCCTGGCCACTCCCTTCCCACCCCCCTTAATACGCCACTGACTGCAACTAGTAAGATTCTTGATGAAAAATCTCTCAACTTAACTTTCAGTACCTATTTCCCACCGAATCTATTTAAAATTCCACAAACTCGACATCCCGTTTTCTTTAATTGCATCTATTAAGAAAGATTTTTTTGCCCAAACGTAATTTGGATATTGTTATATATATAAATATATACATATACATACACATACATACTATATATATACATGTACATACATATACATACATATATATATACACACATATACATTAGGGTGGCCCACTTTTCAATTTTTTTTGAAAAATATAGGTGATCGTGGTTTTTTCCATTATTTGGCACTATACTAGCACATTGGTACCATTTTTACAAAAATTGATCAATATTTAGGGGTCTCGCATCGACCTTGAAATTACTAGTTTTTTTTTTAAATGCGTACTTTTTAACGTTTTACTGATCAGATAATCATTAAGTAGGGATGTTTTCTGAATCCTCTTAATGAGAGAAGTCGTTTGGTGTGCCTGCCAATGTCATACGACTAACGGTTTAAAGGTTGTGCCTGTATACAGGTAATACCAATGTGCTAGTATAGTGCCAAATAATGGGAAAAACCACGATCACCTATACTTTTCAAAAAAATGAGTCACCATACCCGGGCGGAATGTATAATGTATATAGGTAATTAGAAAATGCACTATGCCTGTGCCAGGTACCTAACCTATTTCTTTTTTTGCAGATCATAACATTTTGAAATTCTGTCTGAGTTCCTCATCCTTTGTCATGGACAAATCGATGGCAACCATAACTGGAAGAACTCTTGAAGCTACAAATAGAGTCATCAAAAGGAAAGGCGAAAATAACATCGCTACCTTCTCTAAGATCGGCCTCGGAAATTTTTTTAGTTGGCCAACCGTCGTCCTCCATCAGTGGTAGCAAATTGCGAACAACACGGCAGGTTTTGCAATACTTCTTCAGTGTTATCCAGTACACTGCTAACAGGAAAAACGCATTCAAAGAAACCGTAAACAACGTCTGAAAGTTTTGGAACATGGCCCGCATTAAAACAATCACAAAGCTCAACTGCGAACGGAAGCTACAGGCATTGTGGAAAGAGTGGCACTTACTCCAAAAGAGCAGAAAACGAGAAACTGACGCCGGAGGAAAACGGCAGAAGTTTTCGGACAGTGTGGACAAGCTGTGGGATATCGGAGCATCTGACGCTGTCGAAGATATAAAGAAGAATCGACTGCTGTCTGACGAGGACAAGAAAGAAGACATTGACTTCTACCTCGATCAACGTGGTCCTCGGGTGGCAACGATGAGCGGGAACGATAAAGTTTTCGCTGTAAAAAGAAGCTACAGGAAGGAAGAAAACGTCCTCGCCAGGAGCCGCAAACCTCAAAGTGTGCATACGAAACCGGAGATGAGGCCATGGAGAATGATGATTCATCATTCTCCATGGCCTCATCTCCGGTTTCGTATGCACACTTTGAGGTTTGCGGCTCCTGGCGAGGACGTTTTCTTCCTTCCTGTAGCTTTCTTTTTACAGCGTAAACTTTATCGTTCCCGCTCATCGTTGCCACCCGAGGACCACGTTGATCGAGGTAGAAGTCAATGTCTTCTTTCTTGTCCTTGTCAGACAGCAGTCGATTCTTCTTTATATCTTCGACAGCGTCAGATGCTCCGATATCCCACAGCTTGTCCACACTGTCCGAAAACTTCTGCCGTTTTCCTCCGGCGTCAGTTTCTCGTTTTCTGCTCTTTTGGAGTAAGTGCCACTCTTTCCACAATGCCTGTAGCTTCCGTTCGCAGTTGAGCTTTGTGATTGTTTTAATGCGGGCCATGTTCCAAAACTTTCAGACGTTGTTTACGGTTTCTTTGAATGCGTTTTTCCTGTTAGCAGTGTACTGGATAACACTGAAGAAGTATTGCAAAACCTGCCGTGTTGTTCGCAATTTGCTACCACTGATGGAGGACGACGGTTGGCCAACTAAAAAAATTTCCGAGGCCGATCTTAGAGAAGGTAGCGATGTTATTTTCGCCTTTCCTTTTGATGACTCTATTTGTAGCTTCAAGAGTTCTTCCAGTTATGGTTGCCATCGATTTGTCCATGACAAAGGATGAGGAACTCAGACAGAATTTCAAAATGTTATGATCTGCAAAAAAGAAATAGGTTAGGTACCTGGCACAGGCATAGTGCATTTTCTAATTACCTATATACATTATACATTCCGCCCGGGTATGGTGACTCATTTTTTTGAAAAGTATAGGTGATCGTGGTTTTTCCCATTATTTGGCACTATACTAGCACATTGGTATTACCTGTATACAGGCACAACCTTTAAACCGTTAGTCGTATGACATTGGCAGGCACACCAAACGACTTCTCTCATTAAGAGGATTCAGAAAACATCCCTACTTAATGATTTATCTTGATTCAGTAAAACGTTAAAAAGTACGCATTTTAAAAAAAAACTAGTAATTTCAAGGTCGATGCGAGACCCCTAAATATTGATCAATTTTTGTAAAAATGGTACCAATGTGCTAGTATAGTGCCAGATAATGGGAAAAACCACGATCACCTATACTTTTCAAAAAAAATTGAAAAGTGGGCCACCCTAATATACATACACATATATATACATATACATATACATATTAGGGTGTGTCAATTTTTGGGGTGAAATGACTAAATTGAAAATCATGTGATTTGGTAGCAATTTAATGTAATCATTTGGCATACAAAATAATATCCTTGCTTCAAAAACAATAAAAAATAACTCCTACCTACATCAATTTTAATTCAAAAATTCCATTTTTCCGTAAATTCGTAACAAAATAACAAATGTGCGTAAACATCCTATCAACATTTAAAGTGGCAATAAGATATCATTCAGAGTCTTTATTTGAAAGTAACCAATGCAGTCATGTCCTTTTTGCTGCGGTTCCTTGACATCAGCATTCGGTTTGCTACTTGCGCTTTGATGTAGCCTTCTCGCCTCTCGTGACTGTAAACTTGACTAGCTGCTTCTGTGACCATTTTCACACATCTCTCCACACTATGAGTGTGAGAAGTCCACTTTGGCACTTGCATTGGGGCCTCTTTAAGTTGTGTTAAATCTTTGTTTGTTATACTGTACATGTTGTCAGTGGTGGCTCCAAAACTTCCGAACTCAAGTTAACTAATTCTGACAATTTCGTGGCATTGACGTTTATCGGAGGTACCTTCCTTGTCTGAGCAGAGCAGTCTCCCAGCTGGTCATCATCTAGTGATGTTCCTCTAAGTTTTAGAATGATTTCCACAGCCTCAGTTCGCTCTTTGGTACATTGGCTGCAGAGTATTGCTTGCAAAACTGCCTCTGGCCTAGCATACCAAGCGGACCTTCTCACCACAGGTAACACGATGTCCACCACTACTTTCCTTTGGGTTCTCAGTAGCTGTAATTGAAACAAGATGTGGTTGAGCCCCTCCATCCACATTGGATTAAGTTTTACATTGAACCAGTGAGGAAGGTAAAACCCAATAATAAATTCAACAATCAACATCAAATTCTGTAGCATTTTGCCCTTCAGTGCATGTTTGGAAACCCAAATCCTGCAGAAACGAATCGCTGTAGTTAACCAACGACTGTGACTTACGGGTCCAATCTCCAAGAGAGCCAGATTTAGAGGCAACTCTCCTGATCTGATTGCTTGAACAATACGATAAGCGTAAGATTGATCCGTGCTGAGGTCTTTGATAACTTCTTCAGACAACACTGGAAGGGGAGGGCCTACTTCGACCTTTGGAAAATTTGTACTTATTTCTAATTCCGTTGCTTCATCTAGCATGTTGCCAAGGGGGCCTGACCACATGTTGTTGCTCTTTGTAAGACCATCAAGTTCCTGGATGAGACGACGAAGAGGTAGTTCCCCTGTCTGCAAATCACATACAATCCAAACAAGCCTTCTTCCAAGTTTTTTCTCTAAATGCGTCATAACACCGCCCTGCCATCCA
>JAJOZX010001779.1:540000-580000 GCA_023014485.1 Bathynomus jamesi
GTTAATAGACGAAACGTTGCGAAATCTGTATAGGTCGAAGCCTTCTTTAAACGTTGTGGGTCCGCGGAACGCGGGCCCGACGTGAAAAATAGTTTAAAACGCGGGCCCGTGGTAAAAAATAACTTAAACATCTTTTATTGTAACGCGCGTAGTATTAGAAATAAGTTAAATGAATTTAAGGCGATAATTTATTCCAGCAACTACGATATAGTTGCTATCACTGAAACTTGGTTAAATACCGTGACTCGGGACTTGTTGAGGAACTTGATATACCGGGTTTTAAACTCTTTACCAACGATAGGTTACATAGGTTTGGTGGCGGCGTTTTGCTGTACATTCGTAATTCCCTTAGGGCTATCGAGGTTAAGTTAGATTATCCGGCAGCAATTAATGCGATATGTGTTGAAGTTCGGACGCATAGTATTTGTTTTAATTTTGTTGTTGTTTATAGACCTCCCGTTCAACCCCTCGATGCAGATACTAGTTTTACTCAGTTCTTGGTAACTTTATTGACAATCGAATAGTATAATTGTCGGAGACTTTACCTGCTCTAATGTTAATTATGAGACTTTTACTGGTAATGAGGAGGGTTTGAGATTGATCGAGTTTATGGAAGATAACTTTTTACGACAGATGGTTACCGAACCAACGCGCGGTAATAATATTTTAGATTTGGTGATGACGAACGGCGAGAATATTGTCGAAGGTTTCGAAGTAGGCGAGAGTTTAGGATGTAGTGATCATCAAATTCTTAGGTTTAAGTTATTGATAGAAAACACCAAGGATAGTAACATAATAGAAGTCCCTGATTTTCGTAGGGCTAATTTTGATAGTTTTGCGGATAGGATGAGAGTAGTGGACTGGGATAACTTATTTATGGGTAATGACACAAATTTGCATTGGGTGCCGTTTAAAGAAAGTTTTAGGAATATTGAAGGGAGTTTATTCCTCGTAGGCCCAAGCGCGCTAGAAATCATGGTAGGCCCAAGTGGTGGACTAGGGAAATAGGCGAGTTCATAAACGAGCGTAATAGAGCGTATAGACCTAATAAGCGCAATGGCACGGCAGCTAAATTTAATAGATATATCGAGCTTAGACGTCAGGTTAAAAGATCAGTTAGGAATGCCAAGCGTAATTTAAAGATACTTACAGCTGCGGATAGAAAACATAATTCAAAAAAGTTTTTTTGAATGCGTTAATAATCGTAAGCCGATAAAAGATAACAGGCCCTCTAGTGGATGTTAATGGCGCTTTGGCTTCTGACGCTCAGGCGATGGCGGGTATTTTCAATAACTTTTTTGCGACAGTTTTTACCGTAGAAGACGTACATAATGTCCCCGACGTGGACGATATCGTTCAATTTAGTAGCGAGACTATTTTAGATGAAATAACTGTTTACGAGGCTGAGATTGCGCATTATATCGATAGGCTAAAAGTTAGCAAGGTTCCAGGCCCTGACGCTTTTTATCCTAGACATTTGAAAGATTTGAAAGACGTTATCGTAGGCCCCTTAACGAAGAATTTTAATCAGTCACTCGAAACGGGGATTATTCCTGAAGACTTCAAATTAGCTAACGTCACGCCTATTTTTAAAAAAGGCGACCACGCAGTAGCTAGCAATTATAGGCCCATTAGCTTAACGTCAATTGTCGGTAAACTTTTGGAATCCATAGTTAGGGATCGTATTATCGATCACTTAGTAAGTAGAGATTTGATTAATAGTAGTCAGCATGGGTTTCGACGCCATAGGTCTTGTTTAACTAATTTGTTAGAATTTTATAACGAAATAGTGCGCGAATACGATAGGCATAGAGCGGCTGACGTTATTTATTTAGATTTTAAAAAGGCGTTCGATACAGTTCCGCATAGGAGATTAATTGCGAAGGTCAAAGCGCACGGTATACGCGGTCAGGTAGCTAACTGGTTAGAAGAATGGCTTCGTGCTAGGAGGCAGAGGGTGGTAGTTAATGGTAGTGAATCCGGGTGGTTGGATGTAGTTAGCGGTGTCCCACAGGGTTCAGTGTTAGGCCCATTGCTATTCGTAATCTACATTAACGACCTAGATGTAGGATTGACTAGTATCGTGTCAAAATTCGCGGACGATACTAAAATAGGCGGTAAGGTTGTTAACGAGGACGATAGAAATACGCTCCAAGACGATGTAAATAGGATTATGGAGTGGACAGATAAGTGGCAGATGCAATTTAACGTAGACAAATGTAAAGTTTTGCATGTAGGTTCTCGTAACAATAATTGCACGTACACGATGGATGATAGGGAGTTGGCGAGCGTTGACGAAGAAGTAGATTTAGGCGTACGCGTATTTAAGGATTTAAAGGTTAGGAACCAGTGCCTGGAGTCTTGCGCAAAAGCTAATAGGATGTTAGGCTTCATAGCGCGTAATTTCGAATTTAAATCGAACGATATTATATTGCCCCTTTACAAGTTCCTAGTCAGGCCTCATTTAGAATATGCCGTTCAGTTTTGGTGCCCGTACTTGCGTGAGGATATTGATAGGTTAGAAACGGTTCAGCGTCGTGCCACGAAACTAATTCCTTTATTGCGCAACAAGCCTTATGAAGATAGGATTAAAGAGTTAAACCTGTATTCACTCGAAACTAGGAGATTAAGGGGGGAGCTTATTGAAGTTTTCAAAATTGTTAATAACATCGATAACGTAAATTTTGACAAATGGTTCAATTTCGATAATAGTAATACTCGTAATAACGGATTTAAGTTGCGTGGCAGACGTTTCATTACTAATATCGCTAAAAACTTCTTTACGTTTAAAGTAATTGATAAATGGAATAACCTTCCCGCGCCTGTCGTGAACTCTACCAGCGTTAATGTGTTTAAGAACCGTCTTGACAGACATTTTAAAAATATTAACGTTGTTTAAAATAAAAAAAAACAATTAGCAACAGGAGCTCTGGGGGTGGTGGTCGAGGATGAGTCTGTTGACGATTAATGCCAGCTTGTGACATGCCAGCGTGTGATGTCAGCAATAAAATTATATAATAAAAAAAAAAATTAGACTAACACGAACGTAGATGTAGCTCGTAGCGTAAACTAACCACACGCTTCTCAAAGTAGGGGTCGCGTAAATATTATTGGGGGTCGCAGAAACATTTGAAAATATTATTTTTTTCATAAATATACAGTGTTAGTACCTATTGCTTTTATGACATTGAGTGAAGGGTCGCGAAAAAATTTGTCTGATCCAAAGGGGTCGCAAGTGAAAAAAGTTTGAGAAGCCCTAAACCAACCCACTTTTTGTTTAACTTAACTACTTTTTTTCTATAACTCTTTGCTGTTCTTGCATGTTTGTAGTTTGCATGGTATGAGAGTGAGTTAAGACTGTGTTTGCATGGTTTGTAAGCGTTTTTATTTTACTTCTTTTCATCTTTCACCCCTCTCCTATTCTCTCCGACTATTTTTCTGACTTGTCGGCAGTGGCTGGCGGATGATGATGGTGAGTCTTTTTTCTCTTGTTCTGAATGAATGTTAACCCACGAGTGATAGGTGTTCCTCCTTACTTAACCCCTTATTCTCTTCTCTTCTCTTAACCACCTACTCTTTCCTTTCTTTCGGGCTAACCTTAGAGTGGATCTTAGGGTCTTTGTTAGCCTTAGCTTCTGTAGATTTGTAGATCCCCTACGTCCTATCCATCTTCTAGGAAAACAAACATTGAGAAAATTTCTAACGTCATTGTGGTAATGTGGTGGTTCGCATCCTGTTGAAAGTAACACTCTTCTTCCAAAAAAAGAGCTCTGATTGAAGGTACAATGTTGTCTTGCAGCATTCATAAGTAAGCAGCACCTGTGACAGTGTCCTTAAAGAAAAATGACCCTATCAGTCCTCTGGAAGACAGACCACACCACACTGACACTCCTGGTTGATTAAGTGCTCGTTCTTCTGTTACGTTTGGATTTTTGGTGGCCCATTACACAGAGTTGTGTCGATTGATAGTACCATTAAGTTTAAAAGTGGCTTCATCAGACCAAACAATGAAATCAGGAAAAGATTGTTTTTCATCACACATGTGCAAAAACCACTCATAAAATTATTTTCGACGATCTGGATCGTCCTCATTCATTGCATGGAGCAGTCTAGGTATGTATGGTTTCCACTTTTCACGTCGCAAAATGCGATGAACGCTGGATTTAGAAACACCACTCTCATGAGAACATTGCCTTGTAGACTTATTTGGAGAATTTGTGAAGGCCTGTAACACGGTCTCAACACTTTCATTGTCAGTTGAAGTGCGACGTCTTCCAGATCGGCCTTTGTTGACGTTTTGCACTGTTCCGTCAGTCTCAAACTTATCACGTAATCTTGTGATTGTTACACGTGATGGTGGTAATGTTCCAAACTCATTTTTCTAAAGTCTCTGTACCTCAGCTACATTCTCCGTCTTCCAGTCGTGCTTCAAAATCCACTTACGTTGCTCAAACGATAACTGCAATGCCGCCATTTCCTGTAACAAGGGATACTACAGTTATTTAAGTACAATACATCATTACTATCCTACTACACTACTAATACTAAGTACTATAAATATACTAATACATCAGCGCATATTTCTATTATCTAAAGTGTGCATGTTGATGTTGATATATATATATATATATATATATATATATATATATATATATTAGGGGGTTTCATACCTATAGGGTAAAATAGAAATGAGCTTGGAGTTTTAATCCACACGTTTCTCCGTATTCTAAAGAACAAGAAAACACGTTTGTGCAAGTTTGAACCAGATCGCGCTGAATTTAGAGGTCCCCAACTTTGACGACTTTTTGTCAGTTCATTTCTCGCCTGCCTGCAGTGAAGACGGTTTTCTTCGTCACTTGAGCGGTTCGTGTTGTATAGCCTATTGGACAACTATGGAGGTAATTATATATGCTACTAATTATCTCATTTTACTGTGGTATTGAAATTTATTATTATTTAATTTCTGTCATTTTACTGTGGTAGTGATATTTATTATTAATATTACATGAAATTAATTAGTCTGTTGCATATTGGACAACTAAGCTGGTAATTATTTATGATACTAATTAATGTAATTTTACTGCGGTATTGAAATTTATTTAATTAATGAATTGTCAAAGAGAACGTAGTGTACACGTATCAGTTTTATAAATAAAGAAAAGCAGTAACTCGGACTCGAACCAGTGTCATAGCCGTTTGGCGGCATCGCTCAAGTCGGCGTACACAGCACGGTATCCACTCCCTAGATTGTGTAGTGGATAGCGTGCTGTGTACGCCGACTTGAGCGATGCCGCCAAACGGCTATGACACTGGTTCGAGTCCCAGTTACTGCTTTTCTTTATTTAATTAATGAAATTAATTACGATGTGAAATTATTTCTGTGGAATTATTTAGTTTGTTTTCTTTTCCAGGTGTCTACCAGAGCGAAAACAGAAGTGTGTCTTATTGGCCAGACGGATGCGAACATCACATCAAGTGGCCTTCCAACTCAGTTGCAAGTACTCAAAAAGTACTTTTACCACCAAAAGGAGCAAAAATTTGGACGTACTAAATGCCTGAACCTGTGCCTGGATGCCTGTCTCATATTTTGGGAGAGAGCGAGAATCCCCATGATGCGTCGAGATTCGGCCTTGAGGAAGATGGAATCCCTTCTCAAGGAATACGACCGGCTTGTGAAGCACAAGTCACATAAAGCAGAGTCCTTCCGAGTGAAGGAGGCGATGTTCAAGGAGGCAATAGCGAAGGAGATCATGGACATTGCTCATTCACAGGCTAAGGAAATGATGAAGAATCAGGAGGACATCCACTTTCTCGACATGCAGCGTGAAGATCCAAATTCCTGCAGCATGGGCCCTGTTGACATGAAGCTTCACTATAAGGAGATTAGGAAAAGGAAGAGGCTGGACAAGATTAAGGAACAACAGGAGAAGGCCAGGAAGGAACAAGGAGCTGCAGAAGATACGGGGGCTTTAGTGATTTCAACTTCGTCAGAGACTGACTCAGATGTCGTTGACCCAACCGTGGAAGTTTTTCCATCCTCCTCCAAGGGAAATACCAAGAAGCGACGCAGGAATCTGATCTCACAGGATGTGACGACTACCTACGATCGGCTGAATATTTCGTACCGCGATTCAGCTATGTCGTACGCTGCAGCGGCTAAATCACTAGGTTTTGACTTGGATGAACTGTCCATTTCTGCCAGTACCATGTACCGCACACGCAAGGCTCTCAGGAAGTTGGCTGCTGAAAGTTATCAATCCGACGAAGTTTGTCCTGGTCAGCCTCTTGTCTTGCATTGGGACGGTAAGCTCCTACCTGACAATGAGCAATGGAAGGAGAGCGTTGACCGGATCGCCGTCCTCGTCTCTGGCGACGGCAAGGAGAAGTTGCTCGGCGTTCCTAAGGTGACGTCCGGAACCGGTGAGAAGATAGCGCGAGTTTGCTTGGATTTGGTCAAGGAACACAGGATGGAAGAGCGCGTGCGGGGACTGTCTTTCGACACGACAGCGTCGAACACCGGGATTCATATCGGGGCCTGCGTCCTGATTGAGAAAGGTCTTGGCAGAGAACTCATGTACTTCCCCTGTCGGCATCACATCTATGAAGTCATCCTCAGCTCCGTCTTCAAGCGTGCATACGGCCCTTCAAGAGGCCCCGATATACCCGTTTTCAAGAGGTTTCAGGCACAATGGAAGTTCATCGACCGGTTGGACGTGCGGCCGTACGATTTTGCTCAAGTCAATGACTCTATGAGGGAGCTGAGGGAGAAGTCAGTCCTGCTGGTGAGAGGGATGGTGAGCACGTCGCATCAGCGCGATGACTACAAGGAACTGCTACAGTTGGTTCTCATCTTCCTGGGAGAAGCAAAAGTGGTGGATTTCCCTCTCAGAGCCCCTGGCGCTTACCATCACGCTCGATGGATGGCGATAGCCATCTACTCCTTGAAAGTAATTCTACTGAAGAAGCAGTTCAAGATGTCGAGTCACGAGTTGGAAGCTCTGACAGCCGTAGGTCTCTTCGTGTCCCTCGTCTACATCCGAGGTTGGACTCGTGCTGCAACCTCAAGCAAGGCTGCCGCAGTTGATCTGGAATTTCTGCGTGACGCGGAAGCCTTTGCCATGTCGGGATATTCGTGTGTTAACGCTGCGCAAGAAGCCATGTCTCGACACCTATGGTACATCTCTGAGACTCTTATTGCCATGGCGTTCTTCGACGCAGATGTGGCAGATGAAGAAAAGGCTCAGATGGTCGTCAGTTTGGGTAAGCACGCATCGAAAAAGGAACTCAAGCGACCCCAAGGGAAGAACGTCAGGAATCTTGCCTCGAAACACCTGGCGGAGTTCGTGACAGGAAAGACGATGGCTTTCTTCCATGCATTCGACTTGGACAAAGAATTCTTGAAAAAGCCAGTTGCCGAGTGGACTGAAGTAGAGGGCTTCAAGCAAGCAGCGGCAACTGTTAACAAAATCTCTGTCGTCAACGATCGGGCCGAAAGAGCCATCGCGCTCACCAAAGAGTTCAACTGTTCTCTGACGAAGAACGAAGAGCAGAAGCAGTATTTGCTCAAAACTGTGATGCAGCATAGGGCGAAATACCCGCATAAAACCAAGAAGGATTTCATGGACAAATGATTCGCAAGAAGTGGTTATGTTTTTTGTATCTTTGTGAAAATGTGTAGTGAAATGGTACTCGTTTGTTGAATAAAAATTCATTGACAGATTTTTGTTTAATTTTTTCCGTTTATGATCTGCCAGAGCATCAAACTGGGGACCCGTAAACTTTAAACTATTGAATTAATACTTCGGTTTATCAGTCTCCTCAGCAAATGGAACAAGGGGATCCATGTGGATTAAAATTTTTCCAAACTTTTAATTTATGAAACACCCTAATATATATATACAGACACACACACACACACACATATATATTCATACATATATATATATATACATATATATACACATCTATATATATACACACATATATATATATATGCATTTATATATATATATATATATATATATATATATATACATATATATATATACATATATATATATATATATAAATATATATATATATACAGGGTGGGCCGTAAGTTTCCATACATAGGAAAAATAAACATTTTTTTATGGACAACCATTTTTATTTATATAATATGCTCTACATGGTTGCCATTGTTTTGAAAACACATTTCAATACGTGTTCCCCACTGTTGATGAACACGCATTAGCACAGTTGACGTTATGCTTGTAATGGCGTTGGTGATACGTTCCTTTAGATGATTTATGTCTCGTATCTTTTCCTGATACACCATGGCCTTCAAGTGCCCCCAAAGATAGAAATCAAGGGGGGTGAGATCTGGGGATCTGGGAGGCCACTCCACAGGACCACGCTGACCAATCCAAGCATCCGGAAACTGCTGATCCAAATACCGACGCACGTGAAGACCATAATGAGGTGGAGCTCCATCTTGCTATAAGTAAACTGGGAAGTTACCTTCCTCGTTTAGCAGGGATGGGAAAATCTCTTCTTGCAACATGTTAAGATACCTTTCGGCATTAAGATTTCCACTGACAAAAATTGGTTAAATAATTCTGTCACCCCATATCCCGGCCCACACCATCACTTTAACGGCACCTTGCATCTTCGTCGGACTCAGCCAGTTAGGGTTAGCATTACTCCAATAACGTATGTTTTGCCGATTAACCTCTCCATTGACGTAAAAATTTGCTTCATCAGTAAACAAGATCTTACGTCAAACGCATATTCTTAGGGTATCTGAAACATAAAAACAAACGTTTAATTTTTCCTATGTATGGAAACTTACGGCCCACCCTGTATATATATATATATATATATATATATATATATATATATACCCAGGGCATTGGTTTCTGCCCTATGTAGGAGAATTTCGATTTATGATTGATCGAGGTCCGTGGTGTAATGGTAGCGCATCCAACCGGCAATTGGAAGGCCTTGGGTTCGATTCCCGGGCGGTTCGCCTCATTTTTCATTTATTCGTTATTTCTCTTCCCCGTGTGCAGAGACGCTCATTATTTACGTCGTTTCTATTCATATATATATATATATATATATATATATATATATGTATATGTATATATATATATGTATATGTATATATATATATATATATGTATATATATACATATATATATATATATACATATACATATATATATATATATATATATATATACATATACATATATATATATATATATATATATATATATATATATATATATACACGGTGAACCAAAAGTAGGTGGACAGTAGGTTGAATACGGTTTGTGTTATATTATATTATAACTATGGTGTTCATTATAACTATGGTGTTTGTGTTTTATTATATTAAATATTATAACTAAATTTATTTAAATTTTATTTTGTATTATAGTATACAAAAAAATTAAATATGTATTCTCAAAATAAACGTTATCATTTACTGTCCACCTACATTTGGTTCACCCTATATATATATATATATATATATATATATATATATATACATATATATATACATATATTTGTTATAATGTTATAATGTTTCAGACCAACAAAGACCCTAGGATCCACTCATGGCTGGTCTACCTAACTCTGTTCGTGTATTTTGTATGTCCTCCGTGGTGGCGGAGGGGACCTACAATTTTACGTGGGTTCCGAACCACAAGAACATAAGAAATTTATGTAAAAAACTGCCGGTAAATTGGCAACGACCAATTTTTACGAAACTAAATAATTATCAATTTAAAACTAATTAATTATCGATTTAAAACTAGATAGAATCTCTGATCCAGAGGATCAAGTCATAATAGACTACTATCCACAAATATGTTACACTCTATATCTATTTATAAAGGACATGCAAATATATCGGATCCAAAGAATCCAGTCAATTTCATTACGGTATCCATCAAGTCACGGTCCATATCGATAGCGGACCAAGTCAAAATTTACAATCATATATATTACAATATATACACTTACGAGAAAAAGAGTAGTGTGGCTGTAAAGACTGTAAAGTAATGTAGAAATGTGTGTGCACCCATTTTGGGTCTCCCATTTAAAGGTGTTTGTGGGGCAAGTGAAGATCATGAGTTTTTCAATACCTCACAGTACTATGGGGGCACCGCTCGGCAGAGGAATCTCTTTAAATGGGGTGTGTAAGGACAGAGAGTATCCCCTAACCCAAGACGCTGCCTCCCTATATCCCACAACACTTGTGTTGAGCTGTGGGATCTATCCCCAGAAAGCCTTAATTTTACTACCTTAAACTATACCCTTTCTATCAACATATGCGTCTAATCGATTTTTAAACATGTTTATAGACGTGCTACTAATTACTTCTACCGGCAAACTATTCCAGCTATTTACTATTCTATGCGTAAAAAAGTTTTTCGCAACTGCTGTCTCGAACCTTCTACTTGTCAACTTACACCCGTTATTTCTAGTCCTATTATATTGAGATATTTCGAAAAAGCTATCTCTATCTACGTTATCGAACCCATTCATAATTTGAAAACCTGGATTAGATCACCCTTAACCTCCTGGTCACGAGTGTTGTCAATTTTAACTCCTTAAGCCTATCCTCGTACGACTTTGACCTAAGCGACGGAATCATCTTAGTTGCTCGTCTTTGAACTCTTTCGATTTGTCTATATCTTTGCGCATATACGGATTCCAAAATTGGACCGCGTACTCCAAATGGGGTCTAACTAATGATTTATAAAGTGGAACTATAATATCGCGCGATTTGTACTCAAAATTTCGAGCTATAAAACCTAACACTTTGTTCGCCTTATTGACCGCTGCTGTACTTTGTTTCGCTACTTTAAATCACCAGTGACTATAACTCCTAAATCTTTTTCCTGCTTACGCTTGTTAAATCTTTCCCTGACATACTATACGCAAATTTACCGTTACGCGAACCTATATGCAAAATTTTGCACTTATCCACGTTAAATCCCATTTGCCATGTGACTGACCAATCAACGATTTTATTCAGATCTTCCTGAATTTTACCTCTATCTTCGTCATTAATCGCCCTACCACCCAGCTTCATATCATCCGCAAACTTTGAAACTGTACTGACTAGGCCGACATCTAAATCGTTAATATATATAAGAAAAAGCAAGGGGCCCAATACAGAACCCTGAGGAACGCCACTCGCTACATTAGCCCAGCACGACTCCACTCCATCAACGACCACCCTCTGTTTCCTGCCTCGCAACCACTCTTCTAGCCAATTTATTACTACACCCCTGATTCCATGAGCCTTAGTTTTTTCAATGAGTCTTTTGTGCGGCACGGTGTCAAACGCTTTTTGAAAATCTAAATACACTACATCAACCGCCCGATGTCTATCGTAAACGTCAACCACGCTTTGGAAAAATTCTAAAAGATTAGTTAAGCAAGATTTGTTTCGCCTAAATCCGTGCTGCGTATTTCTAACAAGTTTATGGTATTCTAAGTGTTCGACTATACGATCCCTAATTATTGATTTCAAAAGCTTACCTACAACAGACGTTAAACTGATTGGCCTATAATTTCCCGCCGCACCTTTATCGCCTTTCTTAAAGATAGGTGTTACGTTTGCTAACTTGAAATTATCTGGTACGCACCCCTCAGAAATAGACGCATTAAAAATCTTTGTTAGCGGCACAACAATGCTATCTTTTAATTCTTTTAGTTGTATGGGATATATGGAATCCGGGCCCGGTGATTTACGCGTTTTCATTTTATCAATATAGCGCATTACTTCCCCTTCACTAACGACAACATTATCCAAAATATTACCATTATCAAAAGGTATTATGTCTATGACCGTAGGGATATTCGTTACATCTTCTATAGTAAAAACTGACGTAAAAAATTCGTTTAGCAAGGTAGCCATTTCCTTGTTTTAAGAGACTTTATCTCCATTTACATTTTTTAATGGACCTAAGACACTTTTTACTGGATTTCTATTATTGACGTATTGAAAGAATCGCTTGGGGTTTTCTTTACCGTCACGAGCTATGGAGATTTCAAATTCGCGTTTTGACTTTTTTATTACACTTTTAGCTTCACGCCTTAGAGATATGTAGTTGTTTCGTAACAACAGATTATCTTTATCGCACTTATATAGCCTATAAGCCCTATCTCTACTCTTTATAATGTCTCCTACTCTACAAGTAAACCACAAGGGCTTGTTGTTTACTTTCGCACGCTTAATTTTGTACGGTAGACATTCCTCATTTATAGTCCTAAATACCGTTACGAACGATTCCCACATTAGTTTTGCGTTGGAGTTCCCCATTACGTTTTCCCAATTGACGTGTGAAAATTTATTTCGAAATTTACTAAAGTCTGCGTGCTGGAAGTTAGGAATTTTAGTGGAGTTAGTTGGCTTCGAGTGACTTACTGAGAGGACAAACTCTACCATATTGTGATCGCTATTGCTCAACGGTTCTATTACTTGAAGATCAGTAATTAGCCTATCATCCGTAGTTATTACTAAATCTAAAATACTGTCCAACCTCGTAGGTTCCCCAACCTTTTGAATAAGAAAACTATCCTCGAGAAAATTAACTAAACGATTACCTTCCGCGTCTCCCTGCATTGTATCGTAATTCACGTTGGCGCAATTAAAGTCACCCATAACTAAAGCCTGCTCACTACCGATTATTCTCTTTAGTTCACGATATAACGCTTCGTCCGTAGCAGCTGTTTGATTTGGGGCCTATATAACCGCAACAAGAAGTTTGAAATCGTTCAATTTAAGTTCCGCTATAGTCGAATCTATCGGTTCTGGAATTGAGTGCTTTACTTCTATAACGTTCGCAATATTATCTTTGATATACAACATAACACCGCCTCCTCGCCTACCTATTCTGTTTTTAACAAAAAGTCTATAACCTTTTATTTGATACTCCCCCTATAAATATATATATATACATATATATACATATATTTACATATATATATATATATATATATATATATATATATATATTTATATATATATATATATATATATATATATATATATATATATTATATACTGTATATGTGTGTATGTATATATATATGTGTGTGTATATATATATGTGTGTGTGTGTGCATATATATATATCTATATATATATATATATATATATATATATATATATATATATATTTATATATATATATATTAGGGTGTCACTAGGTAATAGGGGGAAAATTAAACGATGGATATTTTCCTATGACACCCCCTAACATTGTTCCATTTGGTGTAAAACATACGGAAGAGAAATTTGGTCCTGATTGGTCATCATTTAAAGGTCGCCCTCGTCACTGAAAACAAGACACATTTGTTGACGTCAACAAGCTGTTCAGTGTTCACAGCTTGGGCCGAACCAGATAATAAAAAACAAGGCAATTTGGTGAAATAACGAAAATAAGACACTTAAAAACGCAAAGAATACAAACAGTTTATTATATAATCAAAATAGAAGACATAATTTGGCGAATAATGGTACAAACTGGAGAAGCAACAAAAGCAAAACTTTGAGAAATAAAATACATATACAGTAGCAGAATAATTGGTGCTCATACGCTGATCAGTGATTAGTTCTTTCGCGTCCTCACTAATGCTGATTTGTTCGGAGCTGGGTGTTGCTTTCTGTGGTCAGTGACAACTTGAACGAGGAACTGGAGCTGTTCTTCTTTCACTGTCAACTTTCCGTTCAGCTCCTTCACCAGAGCCACGGCCCGTTCTGCTCTGTCGTTCACCACTGCAAGTTTGGAGACCACATCCCGAGCTTGCACGTATTCAGAGTTTGACGTCCATGAACTGGGATGGTGGAGCAGAAAGCAATCTGGCAACTGAAGTTTTGAGAAGAATCCTCGGGTGTTCTTTGTGATCAGTTGCTCCAGTCCTTTGCTGTCACTGAGGAACATAGTATCAAGAACCAAAGGTCGTTTTGGCGGCATGTGAGGGGCTTCTTGATCTAACGCTGCAACCATGCTGCACTTCGCTTCCATCGATATCCTCTCATCAAAGAACGCCAGACCCACTGCCTCCTCCGAATGGTACCACAGGTGCGCAGACAGCTTCTTGGTGGTACCATCAGAGATCTTCTTGTGCGGGTATCGAAGGAGCGTCCTCATCAATTCCCAATCATTCAGCGGAGCTTCGATGGACAGATGAGCTGTTGCCCACGCTTTCATGTAAACTAGAACAGAAAAGAGGCAGATATCTCGAATTCCGCGTTCCTCAGTGTTCGTCAGTTTAAACTGTCTTCGGAAGAGCCAGATCTTGATGGCATAGAGCCCCTTAGCCATCCATCTCGCCCGGTGCATAGCACCAGGGGCGCGGAAGTTTAGTCCCTTGTATGGAACTCCTCCAAGAAAGATGACGGAAAGATCGAGGAATTCCTGATAGTCATCACGAACTTGAAGTGCTTGTGATTTTGCAAACTCAATGAGCTCCGTTCTATGCTTAAAATAGCTGCTTTGGTGAACGCATCTGTGTCCGCAGTTTGGAACTGTTGCTGGTCAATGCGGGCCCAATAATCATGGAAGCGCTTGAAAAGCAGAATTTCTGGACCGGTAGATACTGAATCTAGCGATGCTGCGAATGCCGCCTGTAGCACCAACTCCAGTACATGGTGTATGCACGCGCAGTGTAACAGGTCACGGTGGCCTGTGTTTGTCGCGGTTGTGTCGAAACACATAGATTTGACATGATCGGTCACTCCCCATTCATTCAGGCAATCTATGATGGCATTTGTTTGTGCCAGCGCGGTTCCTGACAGAAGTTTTGGCACCCCGAGGAGCTGCTCTGTCCCGGAGCCAGATACAAGAATAGGTAAGCGGTCAACATATTCTCGTGACGTCAGATCTTGCATGAGTTTTCCGTCGCAGTGAACAGTCAACGGACTATTGCCTTGGAACTCGCTCTTCAGTTGCCGAGCCTTAAGGGTACGGAATTTTTCACGCTGACGATGAATGGATCCACGATTGATGTTGTAGTCGCTAGCATCATGCCCTAAGCTGGAAGCTGCCTCAAACAGCAGATATGAGACGATCGAGGCGTTCAATGAATTCTTTTTCTTTCGTCTTGTGTGAATCGCTCGTCCTTGAGGCGTGTTTTTTGAGTCCTTTCCACTCTTCGAAGACTTTATCCAGTTTGCTGACGCAGTGTGTCTCGAGTCTGGTTGGAATGTGAGCTTTCTCCCAGAAGGACATCACACCTCGAAGTGACTTCCTCAACGCGTCACGTATTGTCATTTTCTTTTCATGGTGAAGGTAAAGGAAGTAACCGAATGCTTGCCTGTAGGAAAGAAGCTTGCATCCTTTCACCTCATCAACCGCTGCCCCTAATAGGTATATACACTTCCGGGTTTCCATCACCAGAAATCACGTAGCTGAAATGAGAAACGGTGAATCGTTAAGTATTGTTCACTTTATTTCTCAGATATTCAGACACACACAGATACACACACACACACATATATAGAGATATATAGATATCTAATGAACGATTATGGAGACGCCGCGCAAGCATTAAACTTTGGAAGGCGGGGGCGACCTTTTATAATTATTCAAATAAAAAGATTTTTCAGTCACCATGTTTTTTTTACCAATGGAATAGATTCGCGGGGTGTCAGCATGAAAATTTCAAACTTTGCATTTAAGTGACACCCTAATATATATATATATGTATACATTCAACTGCAAAGAACACGCAGTATAAATAACGTAAAGAACGACGCTTGTATAGGAGATATTCCGCGCAAGACGAGAAAGAGAAAACAACAAATGAAAAAATGAAGTACCACCTGGGAATCGAACCCGGGATCTTCCGATTGCCGGTCAGACGCGATACCACTACACCATGGACTTCACTCTTCCAAATGCCGTAATTCCTCTACATACTCGCAGAAACCAATGCCCCAAGGGGGCACCTCCCGCATGCCGTAACATTATTACATTCAACTGCAAAGAACACGCAGTATAAATAACGTAAAGAACGACGCTTGTATAGGAGATATTCCGCGCAAGACGAGAAAGAGAAAACAACAAATGAAAAAATGAAGTACCACCTGGGAATCGAACCCGGGATCTTCCGATTGCCGGTCAGACGCGATACCACTACACCATGGACTTCACTCTTCCAAATGCCGTAATTCCTCTACATACTCGCAGAAACCAATGCCCCAAGGGGCACCTCCCGCATGCCGTAACATTATATACATTCAACTGCAAAGAACACGCAGTATAAATAACGTAAAGAACGACGCTTGTATAGGAGATATTCCGCGCAAGACGAGAAAGAGAAAACAACAAATGAAAAAATGAAGTACCACCTGGGAATCGAACCCGGGATCTTCCGATTGCCGGTCAGACGCGATACCACTACACCATGGACTTCACTCTTCCAAATGCCGTAATTCCTCTACATACTCGCAGAAACCAATGCCCCAAGGGGGCACCTCCCGCATGCCGTAACATTATATACATTCAACTGCAAAGAACACGCAGTATAAATAACGTAAAGAACGACGCTTGTATAGGAGATATTCCGCGCAAGACGAGAAAGAGAAAACAACAAATGAAAAAATGAAGTACCACCTGGGAATCGAACCCGGGATCTTCCGATTGCCGGTCAGACGCGATACCACTACACCATGGACTTCACTCTTCCAAATGCCGTAATTCCTCTACATACTCGCAGAAACCAATGCCCCAAGGGGGCACCTCCCGCATGCCGTAACATTATATACATTCTCGTCTTGCGCGGAATATCTCCTATACAAGCGTCGTTCTTTACGTTATTTATACTGCGTGTTCTTTGCAGTTGAATGTATATAATGTTACGGCATGCGGGAGGTGCCCCCTTGGGGCATTGGTTTCTGCGAGTATGTAGAGGAATTACGGCATTTGGAAGAGTGAAGTCCATGGTGTAGTGGTATCGCGTCTGACCGGCAATCGGAAGATCCCGGGTTCGATTCCCAGGTGGTACTTCATTTTTTCATTTGTTGTTTTCTCTTTCTCGTCTTGCGCGGAATATCTCCTATACAAGCGTCGTTCTTTACGTTATTTATACTGCGTGTTCTTTGCAGTTGAATGTATATAATGTTACGGCATGCGGGAGGTGCCCCCTTGGGGCATTGGTTTCTGCGAGTATGTAGAGGAATTACGGCATTTGGAAGAGTGAAGTCCATGGTGTAGTGGTATCGCGTCTGACCGGCAATCGGAAGATCCCGGGTTCGATTCCCAGGTGGTACTTCATTTTTTCATTTGTTGTTTTCTCTTTCTCGTCTTGCGCGGAATATCTCCTATACAAGCGTCGTTCTTTACGATATATATATGTATATACAGGGTGGGGCAAAAGTCTGGCCCCATAGGAAGTTTATAATGGAAAAGAAAATTTCGGCCTACCTTAATGTTTTAATTCAGAAATTACGATTGGTGTTCAAATTGACGTCCACCTTCTTCTAAACACTTTGTTAACGTACACAACTGATTTAAGGTGATTTAAGATTTAAGATTTAAGATTTAAGGAAAAAATAAAAATAATTATCACTGGGGAACACAACTTTTGGTGACTTAGATGTTAGACCTGTTTCTGGGTATATTGAGGTCGCTGATTCTAAAAATGACATTAGTTTTTCTCCATCAGCTTTGCTTATCAAGATATGATATATATCTTTATATATTTCTATATAATGTATATAATATTATATAATTGCTGACTGGCAGTCACTGTTGTTGTCAATTGAATACAAAAGTATGATGAATGTCAGCAAAAATAGTGTATTAACATCAAACAAGCATAAGGTACGAAAAATATTTCTTAAATTCAAACAAGCTTGAGACACGAACGGCAAAAAAAGTTCTTTCATTGAGACATCTCACATAAACCGCGTTTCTGGGATTTCTTGCGATGAGATGTGCCAGGACATTCGCGTTGGATGCTCCAGCAGTAATCTGCCATCATGTGAGTATCCCATCGTCCGCGGTACCGTTCTTCCATGGTCCTTAGTTCTTGGTGAAATCGTTCACCCTGTTCCTCGCTTAGATCACCGAGGTTATCTGGGAAACGATCCAAATGACTGTGGAGGTAATGCAGTTTGATGCTCATTTTACAGCCAAGTTTACAAAAAGAAGAGAGCATATTCTCGACTAGTTCACCGTAGTTATCGGCCTTATAGTTCCCAAGGAAATTCTTCACAACCATACTAAACGATGACCACGCACATGCCTCAATGTTGTCCATTGAATCTTGGAAACGCGGGTCTTTCATGAGTTCCCGGATTTGCGGTCCATCGAAAATACCTGCCTTCAGCTTTTCCATGCTCAGCGCAGGAAATTTTCTACATATGTAGCCAAAACACGTCCCATCTCTGTTCAAAGCCTTATAAATTGTTTCATCAAACCTAGTTTGATGTGCAGTGGTGGCAATATGATCCTTTCTCTGTCAACCAAAGCTTCTTTGATGATATTTTTTTTCTCCAACCACCATGTTTTCTCTCAGAGGCCACTGTCTTCTCACCCAGTGTTCATCTTTAGCTCTACTGTCCCAGAGACATATAAAGCACGGGTACTTGGTGTACCCGCTCTGCTGGCCCAGGAGAAAATTCACCATCTTCAGATCCACACAGATCACCCATTGCTGGTCTCGGTATGATATCTTTTCTAGGACTAGGGCGACTGTCCCGTGCTCTTCTCTCATACCAACTGAGTGACCAATTGGGATTGATCTGTATCTGTTGCCGTTGTGTAGAAGAACACATTTTAGGCTCCGTTTGGAGCTATCTATGAATAACCGCCATTCACTTGGTGTGTATTCCGATATGCCCATTTTCATCAGCAATCCGCGCACATTGTTGCAGAAAACTAAATCGTTCTCTTTTGAGAAGAAGGGCAGTAAATCCTTTTCTCTGTCGCGATATAACGTGATTTTGGTTCCCGGCAGCAGTAAATTTTTTCTCCCAGCCTGGAAGCTAACAATTCAGACGATTTCTTCGAAAGACTTAAGTCCCTTATGAGGTCGTTTAATTCGTGTTGACTAAAACCTGCAACTGATGACGGTCTTTCGAAATCACTGTCATTTTGCCCACATATGCTTTCTTTGTCAGTAGCAGATTCATCATCTTCTTGAGGGAGCTCTGGAAGATGGCTGAATGATGGGACAGGTATCTCATCTGAATGTGAAACAGGCCGTCTAGCTGAGTCTATGTCAGGATACGTCCATTTACTCCGGTTACGTCCATTGATGCCCTTTATATTCACCAAACAAAAGTAACAGTCATCACTGTGGTTTCTCTGTTCTCTCCATACCATTGGTATACCAAATTTCAGGCACCTCCTCTTTCCGTTGGTCCATTGCCGCAGATGCTCCGTACACGTTTTACACACAACATGAGGAGCCCATGGCTTATCTTGGTCCCCTAGTTGTACTTTGAAATAGGCAAAATAAGCTTTTTTCACAAAATCAGTAATAGTTTTTCTCTGTTCAATGAACGTGTACTCTCCGCAGATAAAACAAAACACATCTGGATGATTTAAACACTTTCTTCGTGATGAAGCCATGTCAACACCTGTAACAGGAAAGAATTCAAGTTAGTACATGTACAATACACATGCAAAACAGCAACATCAGCAAAATCATAGCTACAATTTAATTATACAGATGCATTTAGATTTACGAGCAACTCATAATACCGTTCCAGAAGGGAAATAAAGTAGGTAATGACGTATGCAATATCTCAAAAACTAGAGCTGTTAGAACAAAATGGGTGATATTTTCTGAATCAGTGGCATGAAAATATCCAGAATAAGGTCTAAAATCTCAGGCACCAAGAAAAACTTTTTTTTTGTTCCCCAGTGTTATAGACAAAAATGTTAGTCTATGTGAACATAAACCTCCTGTGGGGCCAGACTTTTGCCCCACCCTCTATATATATATATATATATATATATATATATATATTGTGTGTGTGTGTGTATACAGGGTGTTTGAAAACTTTCTGTACAAATTGTAGTGGGGGATAGTCAACACCAAGACAAACCCTTTTCGTCTATAAGTGTATGTCCGCTGACGTCACCATTCGGCGCGAGAGGGCGCCGCTGCAATTGGCTAAAAGGTAAAGTGGGCTAGACTCGCGCTTGCCGCGGGCATTCTTAAATCGGACGTAGTACGGGTAAAGTGGAGCGCTTCACGACTGCTGAGATGGCTGACATGCATACGGTGTATGGGGCTGCCAATGGAAAGGGAAGAGCTGCTGTGAGGTTGTACCGACAGCGCTTCCCAAACAGACGCGTGCCAAACCACCAAACGTTTGCGCATTTGCATCGGCGACTGCGAGAAATTGGAACATTCCATGCAAACATGCATGACACTGGTCGGGAGAGAAACGTGCGCACTCCTAACATGGAAGAAAAAATCCACGGCGATTTGAGGACAATCCAAGCGCAAGCACGCGAGGTGTTGCACGTATCCTCGGTGTGAACCACGACCTGGTCTGGAGAGTGTTGCACGAGCAGCAGTTACATCTGTTTCATCGCCAGAGAGTCCAGGCATTACAACCTCGGGATTACCCTCTTCGTGTGGAATTCGCACGCTGGTTTCTGCAGCAGACAGCGGTGCAGCCTAATTTTCCGGCTTATGTGCTGTTCTCAGATGAGGCCTGTTTCACACGTGAGGGTGTGTTTAACATGCACAATTCTCACGTGTGGGCGCACGCAAATCCACATGCTACACGGGTGCATGCTCATCAAGAACGGTTCGCCGTCAATGTTTGGGCGGGTATCGTCCATGGCAAGTTGATTGGGCCGTACCTGCTGCCTGCCCGACTCGACGGGCGGGTTTATCGGATATTTCTTGAAGAAACGTTGCCGGAACTGCTGGAAGATGTTCCCGTGGCTATTCGTAGACGAATGTGGTTTCAACCCGACGGGGCCCCAGCACACTCCAGCAACGATGTGCGGGATTATCTGAACGCTACTTTTGGGGACCGATGGATAGGCCGGGGTGGGCCCGTAGCCTGGCCACCGAGATCGCCCGATTTAACATGCTTCGATTTCTTCCTGTGGAGACACATGAAGAACCTCGTGTACGAGACTCCCATTTACTCAGAAGACCTCGTAGCAAGAATCGCTGTCGCCGCTGGAACTGTTCCCGAAACGCCGGGAATCTTTCGACGTGTACGTCGGTCAATGCTTCGACGCTGTCGGGCATGCATTGATGCTACCGGTCGCAACTTTCAGCACCCTCTTTAAATAAACATGCCTTCTTTAAATAAACATGTTACGCTTACTACGTCCGATTTAAGAATGCCCGCGGCAAGCGCGAGTCTAGCCCACTTCACCTTTTAGCCAATTGCAGCGGCGCCCTCTCGCGCCGAATGGTGACGTCAGCGGACATACACTTATAGACGAAAAGGGTTTGTCTTGGTGTTGCCTATCCCCCATTACAATTTGTACGGAAAGTTTTCAAACACCCTCTATATGTGTGTGTGTATATATATGTACATATGTATATATATATATGTGTATATATATATATATATATATATATATATATATATATATGTGTGTATATATATATATATATGTATATATGTGTAATAAAAAATCCGTTATCCCCACTTCTGACACCAGTTTGCAATAAAAACTGTCCGTTGTCAGGGAGACGGACCCATATTACAAATTGTTTTTTCTCGGTCACTGCTAAAGCTCGATGAGTAAATTGAAGTTATAATAAATTTTTCTTTAAGTTAGTGAACCTCTGCGTGATTTTTTTATCCTCCGCTTACTTCTGTACCCTCGATTTTAGTTTGTATTTGATAATGAAATAGTTTGTTTGAATAGCTTTTAATCAATAAATTGAAGTCACATTTGGCTACAAGTTCAATCTCAAATTCGAAATATAATACGGTCAAGTTCAGGTTTTTTTTCAACTAATCTTAACATTCATTAAATAATTTAAGATCTATCGTTGCCCGTCCTCTATATCCCTCGCAGTAGTTTAGGTTAACGGCTCTTAATATTCTCTCATAAACTCTAAATTCTCTCGAAACTCTATGTCTCAAACTCAAATCTCACTCAATAACTCTCAATTTTAGTCTTTAACGAGCAAACCCTCTCAAAGGCCTACTCGGAGAATTACCCGATCGCCACCCGGCCTATCACTCATTCCCGACGAAGCGCAAAATATCTTCTCACGGGTTTTTTCCCCGCATCTGTTTTTGTACTCCATCCCTCTTACGTCAGAGTCCAAAGCGCGCCGAGGCGAGTCCAATCAACGGAGACTAATTTGCGGGAGAGAGCGCAACTTATCGGTTTGTGCCCCGTTGATGCGCTGTTCAAGCATTTAAGAACAAAGAAAAAAATGGGGGGGAGCGTCGCACGAGTCGATGAGGACACTCGAGGTTTATCTCAAGGGCTGTTTTAAATATTGAAGATAAAACATGGGGTATTATGGGGAATCAAGTGGCTTGTGTATAACAAATTCGTTCCTTCCCAAAAAAAGAAAAAACAAAGTATTGAGTCCCTGAGGACCCTTGAGGCCGAACGAAGGACTTCAGTGGTCCGTGAATACGGAAAGATAAATGCTCCGTGAGAGGAAATGATTCGTTGTGGAGAGGCAATTCTCAAAACACGAATTTAATTTACTTAGGTCTATCCAGATACGTTAGAACTCGTAGTTACAATGAAAATATGAGAAATTCAATTGAACATTAACCTAGTTAACCTTGCTTACTCTTTATAAATAAATTGAAAGTTGTCAAATCAATAAGCTAAAAATTAAATTTACATAATAAATACCGTGAGTCAAACAACATATACTGATTTATTCTGAAATTACATTCCTAGAATAAATACCGTGAGTACTGAAAGTATGCATCTTAAATATATGCGGGAACAAGGGTTGAAAATGTTTGTTTACTCACCGCATAACCAACATATAATCAAGGAAAGGGTAGGTTTAAGAAGAGAAATACATAGCAAGAAGATCACATTATACGGGGAAATTTTAATTTCTGAATGCCTTATGAGGGCAACGCCCTTCTCTAAATTAAATAATCCGATGTGGGAACGGATCAGCCTTCAATATAGTGTCATTTTCTTTTATGTTAACATCATGAAAAATGCGTCTACCGGTTTAGGACGATTAATTCTTGTAACTTGGGGTGGAAAGTGCTTTCTTTAGGAGGAATAATTCGTACGAGTCGCCTAACGACTCTTATAGTTTTCCAAAGGGATGACTAAATTAAATTTTCATAAATCTCATAAAGTTCATAAATTTTATAAGTAAAAATGGAAAAATTATTTTTTTTCTTTTTCTACACTAAAATTTGCATACTCAACCGAAAGACGAAAGCCTACATTCCGAGGGCCTACTTTATTAGTTAACTGAATGAAATTATATGAATTTATATTTTGCAGTATAATTTAGTTATCAGGTACGGTCAGCAATTAGTTCGAATGCAAGCTTTATCCGCATCGTCAGCGCAAAAACAAGTTGGTCAGCATCTGATCTCTATTTACAGAAAGTTGCTTTCGAGAGACAACTTCGCAATCTCGCTTTATGAAACAAAACGATATCATAAGGGTTTTATAAGTTAATATGCTTTTAAAATAAATAAATAAAGCCATATAGCATGGAGAAAATTTGAAATACACAGACGGAGAAACTTATAAGTAGCATAAAGAGAGGTCATTTCAGTAAGGCTCGTAAGTCGAACACTTATCGCTAATTACCAATTCATTAAGCACTAATCACGGAAGGAAAATATTACTTATTTAATTAAATTAAACACTTATCACTAATTATTAGTTAGTTACGCATTAACTACCAAATGAAGTTATTACTTTAGCAATTCAATTCTACCATGTAAATTTAATTCAATAAATTAAACTACCTTCATTCGGTCGTTTTTTCGTAAGTATTAAAAATGGGGAAAAACACAAAGGGCCAAACGGGGGAAACGGTTGAGGTCTCAATCACGGGAATAACCAACTTCCTCGTAGTCAACGTTAGGTACTGATTCTGGGGTCCAGTATGACCGGACAGCGCTCGGACTCACTGGCGCAAAACGAAGTCGGTGAGGGGGGCTTCGAGGGGGCGTAGGTGATCGGTTATGAGAATTTCTTCCGGAGGGCCAAGGGGTTGGATTTCCGACCTGGCAGTCGGCACCGGCGGAGGATTTCGGCGACAGCACCGTCTCTTCCAGATCTCAATTCCGATGTCTGCTATTCCCAACGCGAGACACAGGGTGAGTGAGGGTGGCGTAGGATACGTTGGAGGACATTCCTTCTTCCGATTTCTTTAGGGCGACCCTGCGCAGGTACCGGGTTACATCCTGAAGATCTATTCCCTTAGACAGGGAAGCGTTGAAGTGGTGAAAGGCCTCCTTCGTAAATGAAGAGTTCACAATATACGTTATCTCGAAATCACGAGGGGGTTCAGGAGCAGCAGGTTTCGGTAGTTAGGGAGCCCATTGGTTGGAAAGGGACTCCGTGATTTGAGAAGGTTTGCGCCAAAACGTGTATGGTGCATGAGGTGAAGAGGAAGGGGATCATGATTAATTCAGGGGCAATTTCGTTAAGACAAAACAAAAATATTTTATATGAGCAATGATAAACAAGAAAATTTGTTCTCTCGAAATCTTAATGAAATTTTTTTATAAATTTTCCACTCGATTCCCTTAATCTCAAGGAATTTAAAGAGAGCTGATTCGGACGCGTGAAACATGCTATCTAAGCATTCACGCCAACCTCTTAATCATGAATATTTTCCCATTAAACTTCTGAGTCAGACGCCACGATATTAGAACGTGAAATATAATATAAAGCGTTTTATAAACGATATGCAGTAAATAACCTGAAAAATGTATGCTATATGAAAAAGAAATATGAAATACCTATAGTTATATGAACATTTTTAACTCCAAACCGGAATCATGCCTTTCAGTCAACTCTCCGAGGGGGGGAGGATTAATTTGATTATATATTAAATGGTAAAAGATATGTTAAAAGGAAAGAACATCTTTATTTATTGTCTCGGGGAAGAGTTTAACCCATTTGTTACCTTTGGTTAATTCGTGTGCGTGTCTTGTTTACTCGTTATATCGCCTTCTAAACGTTAGCCGATAAGTTCATCTTCTAGACCAGCAATTTTTTGTTCTGCATTCTCCCTCACGCAACTTTCGTTTATTTTTACCTTGGGTGATTCCCAGGGGCATTCATTCGAGGGAGCTACTTGTTATGTCTTTTCCGCTGAACATAGTTATTTCCGGTATAGCCAGTCCATCCGCTTCCATTATCACGGTATTTTCCTCACTCGTTTTTAATTCATTTTCGCAATTTACATTTTTGTTCGCCGGATTCAAACTACTTCCGTTCCCACAATACAAACACGAGTCATTCTTCGTCACGTTATGTCTCATATTCACGTCACATGAACACATAATATATACTCCATTTACCCATTGTGCTTCCGTTGGGGGATCAATTTCCCTTCGGTCTATCGTGTTCTCATCTATCATATTGTCATCTAACTCGCTCTCAGGTTTTAATCCATGCATTCTTTCTATTTCTCTCTCGTTTAATTCGTACATTGCATACATTTTTCTCGTACATTCCGCCATCATTCTCACCGCGTCTGTGACCTCCGACTGAGGCTTTACCTCCGAGTCAAGGTCACTTTCCCTTTCCTGAAACTCGTTTTGAGGTCTGCCTAATGCAGACTTCACTCTCAAGGTCAAATCACTCTGCAGACACGCTCCGTCCTCTCGTACCGTATATGTACTTTCAATGTCACTCGTTTCATGGGCATTTAAACACTTCTCTTTCGTATCATTATTTATGCTGCGTCTTTCATTCCTTTCATTCATCTCTTTCGCTTCCTTATTTGGGAGATTTTTTCTGTCTCTTTCATTCCATTCGTTCACTTTCACTTTCTCACCTTTATCTCTTCTGTCCCGGTCCTTGCCTTTGTCTTCTTTTTTCTTTACCAATATCGGCTTCAATTCCAGTTCTTTTGTCTTGTGTTTTACCTCTTCCTCCTCCTTAAATGACACTCGACGGGGGGAAAGGTCCCTTTCGGTTGAGGGGTCATTTCTTCGGGGCCACGGAGAATTATCTCGCCCTTTTTCCCATTCTTTTTCTGGGCGTCTTCCGCGGTTAGGTTCTCTTTCCTTATCGTATCTCCAATATGGTGACGGACTTCGGTCCGTTCTTCTGTCGGGATACCTGCCTTCATTCCTGTCGGGGGAGGGGTAACCTCCGTTTCTCCTGGCGTAAGGGGAGTAGTTTCTGTCGTAAGGGGAATAGTCCCTTCTTCGTTGTTCATAGGGCGACGGAGAGCGGTACCGATTCTCGTACCTGTTGTCGTATCTGGGGTTACCCTCATACCTGTTGTCGTATCTGGGGTTACCCTCATACCTGTTATCGTATCTGGGGTTACTCTCATACCTGTTGTCGTAGCTGGGGTTACCCTCATACCTGTTATCGTATCTGGGGTTACCATAGTTATCTCTGTTTCTCTCATACGGCGAGAAGTTCCGTCTTCTCGAATATTCGGAAGGGGAAGAGTACTACTTCCTCTTCTTTCGTGGTCTTCGTACCGTCGGCCTCTTCTTGGGGTCCATTCCCGCCGGTGATCTCTTTCATTCTCTCACCTATAGCTCTCATCCCTTTCACGCACCCTTTCACTCTCCTTCAATGTCTTCACTTCTTCAATCAGGGGGCACTGCCTAGCTTTGTATCCCCTCTCCTCACATAGAAGACATCGAGCGTGCTTATACCCGGCATTACTTGTATGGAATTTGGATGCATTACTAGTGTTATACGGGACAGTATTAACGTGTGGATCGGGAAGGCCTACATTGGGGGAATACAAGTGAGGATACATTGGAGAGAAAGGGGAAACATAGGGATGAGGGAAGTGGGTAGGGAGTGGTTGCTGATACATGGTTGGGACTGATTTCTTCTTGGCCAAGAGGCATGTTCTCGAATGAGATCGGCCAAAACTCGACCGAATTTGAATCTCTAAAATTTGTTACGAATGGGTTCGGATCCAGATTAGTCTCAAACTCGAGTCTAGGGGAACCGATTGGAAGACAAGGTATTCTATTTATATCAAAATTTTGGGAGAAAGAAATGAACGTTTGATGGGGTTAATTTAGGGGAACTGCCCGCTGTAGGTAGGCTCTCCACTCGTCCTCTAAAACCTCTCGCAACACAAGATGGGTCGCTTACCTCTCTTTCCGCGTTGGTGGGAAAGTTTACTCCTCCTGCAGCTTGGTGTCCAGTAGGAAGTTGCGATGTCGACTCGGCCTGAGCAGCAGCAGCCCACCCAGCGGTTCTCGATCGTGTGACCCTCACGTTGTCGTTCGTCGCCGTCTGTTGCGAGCTGGTAGCCTTCATACACACACTTGAAGAGCACTTTTCTTTCACTTAGTTTTTTAGGTGGGGGTATCAGAAAGGGAAGATCCCACTTCTGACACCAGTTTGTAATAAAAAATCCGTTATCCCCACTTCTGACACTAGTTTGTAATAAAAACTGTCCGTTGTCAGGGAGACGGACCCATATTACAAATTGTTTTTTCTCGGTCACTGCTAAAGCTCGATGAGTAAATTGAAGTTATAATAAATTTTTCTTTAAGTTAGTGAACCTCTGCGTGAATTCTTTATCCTCCGCTTACTTCTGTACCCCCGATTTTAGTGTATATTTGATAATGAAATAGTTTGTTTGAATAGCTTTTAATCGATAAATTGAAGTCACATTTGGCTACAAGTTCAATCTCAAATTCGAAATATAATACGGTGAAGTTCAGGTTTTTCTTCAACTAGTCTTAACATTAATTAAATAATTTAAGATCTACCGTTGCCCGTCCACTACATCCCTCGCAGTAGTTTATGTTAACGGCTCTCAATATTCTCTCAAAAACTCAAAATTCTCTCGAAACTCTATTTCTCAAACTCAAATCTCACCCAATAACTCTCAATTTTAGTCTTTAACGAGCAAACCCTCTCAAAGGCCTACTCGGAGAATTACCCGATCGCCACCCGGCCTATCACTCATTCCCGACGAAACGCAAGATATCTTCTCACGGGTTTTTTCCCCGCATCTGTTTTCGTACTCCATCCCTCCTACGTCAGAGTCCAAAGCGCGCCGAGGCAAGCCCAATCAACTGAGACTAATTTGCAGGGGAGAGCGCAACTTAGGGGTTTGCGTCCCGTTCATGCGCTGTTCAAGCATTTAAGAACAAAGGAAAAAAGTGGGGAATCAAGTGGCTTGTGTATAACATGTATGTATATATATATATATATATACATACACATATGTATGTGTATATATACACATGTATATATGTATGTATATGTATATATATATATATACATACATATATATATGTGTGTGTATATATATGTATGTATATATATATATATATATATATATATATATATATGTAAAAAGTGAACAATGAACAGTTCCTACACCATCATTATATGGATTCATTGTCTTTATGCAGTACTTATGTTCTTATAGTTTTATGTTTGAATGTTCATTTTTACATAAGAAACCAAAAATCGCCTAAGCGAGTTTTGGATAGAATTTCGATTTATACTTCTTTATTCATTACTGTATTTCTCTAATTCATCTTTTCTAATAATGACTTATACACTATGACGTCACAAAATAACTTTGTTTTCTTTACGTTTCCCATACTTTGTACACTGAATCACGTTCTTAGTATTTGGACATCTTCCGTATTCAATGTATGGTAAATTCTTTAGTAATAATGTTGTGGTGTTATGTAGTATAAATATTATTATTCAACCATATTCATCCATACGTCACATTTTCCCGTCATTAATTTCCCTTCATTATATCTCTAGTATGCAATGTATGAAAATTCTTTATCATCATAATAAAAACTGTACACTCTATAGAAGTCATTATTTATATGTTATGTAGTATAAATATAACTATTATTCGACCATATACCCCGCCCCCATACGTCCATATCTTATCTTGACCATTATCGTATGTCAATTTTATAAATATTCATTTTTTCTCGTTCGTTCGAAAACGCATAAATACGTTCTCGTATTATTTTTTTCATTTTTTATTTTTAATTATATGACCTCCCGAGATGAACTCGAAAAAAATGCTGAGGTTAAGTGATCGAATTCCGCTGACTAGCAGATTCGAACGCTCAAAGATAAAATACCTCCTTTCGCTCTGATTTCAAATTTATAACATATTATAACATATTATGTTATATCATGTGTGTCATGTCTCATGTACTTGTGTTGTACTAATAACCATATATAATAACCATCTAGTATAACCATCTAGTACAACCATCTAGTATAACCATATAGTATAACCATATATAAATATATAAAAACACTGTAAGAATGGTACACGACGTAATGTACTTCATTGAAACTGTAATTAAATGTAATGATTTAATATATACGGTAATGTAAGAATGTACTTTAAAATGGAAGTGTAATTAAACAATAAGTGAATATGAAGTAATCCATAATTGTAATCGTAATTGTAATGAACCAAAATTAATACGTACTCAGTCGTGTACTTAAATTGTACTTATGTGTACTATTACGAAATGATATCGCCTTCATAAATGTAGACTCGGCAAAAAATATACGATTAGTTTTTGTTTTTATTTAAAAAAAAAAAAGATTTGGAATCTTTCAAACATCTGATCATGTGTTTAAAAAGGGGGGAACTTAACCTTCGACTGTCTTCCCCCAAACATTTAAGTTTATATTATACATGTATTTGTAAAATTAAGGCACTTCTTCAATTAAGTCACTTCATCAAGTCACTTCATTACGGCACTTCATTACGAGCCTCCCTTGTTAGCAGCCTCGCTGCGGGGAGGGGGCAGAGCCCCCTTGCCCCTTAACCAAGAACGCCTCGTCGATACGAGACACCATAGGGACATAGAAGAGGAAGGATCTTAAACTGGCGACCCTATAGCCAGGATAAGAAGAAGAAGATATTGGGTCTAACAGAGTGGCGACACTTTACCAGGATCTTAACAGATTTTAAGAAGATTATTTTAAGAAGATTATTTTAAGTAGAAGATTATTTTAAGAAGAAGATTATTTTAAGAAGAAGATTATTTTAAGAAGAAGATTATTTTAACAAGATTTTAACAAGAAGATTTTAACAAGAGGATTTTAACAAGAAGATTTTAACAAGAAGATTTTAACAAGAGGCCACTCTTTGGCCAAGATAGAAATTACCCTGCATCAGGATAAAACCAGTTGACCGGCGTGTCACGACTTCTTGTTCGTAACATCCACCCTTGAACCGGTGTGTCACGACTCCAAGTTCTCCACGCCTAGTTTTCATCCAAGAAGAAGTAGCCAGGAAGATGTCTTCAGGACACGTCTCTGAGGATTTCGCCCGTGGAAAATTTTGTTAAGTACACAGTTTGTTTTTTAAGTAATTTATAAACACTTGAAAAGTCAGCATTATTAACAGTTAATATTTAGTATAGAGCCAGAATTAACACAAAACACAGTGAACACTTCAGACACCAGTGATACATTTTTTTAGTGAAATAGTACTTTTCACAGTAGTTAAATGTAAGAGAAATTAAATGTAAGAGAAATTAAATGTAAGAGAAATTAAATGTAAGAGAAATTAAATGTAAGAGAAATTAATTTCAAGAGAAATTAATTTCAAGAGAAGTTAATTTCAAGAGAGTTAATTTCGAGAGTTAATTTCGAGAGAGTTAATTTCGAGAGAGTTAATTTCAAGAGAGTTAATTTCAAGAGAGTTAATTTCAGAGAGTGAATTTCAGTTATTTTCACTATTATATTCAGTATAGAATAATTTTATTTTATGTATCAAACATAATAGTATCGTACCTTCGTGTACATTAGAGTGAAATGTTGTTTACATTTTTTTTATTTTTTGTTTGCAAATTTTTTTGAAATTATTGAATTGAATTGACTTGCAAATTAAGAGAGAGAGAGTTTATAGAGAGTTTATAGATTTAGAGAGATACTTGAAGTAATTTTGAAGTCATTTTTTGAAGTCATTTTTTGAAGTCAGTTTTTGAAGTCAGAAGGTTGCACCAAGAGGGTCAACCAAAACAGAGGTTAATCGTCTCCACTTGAATAGAGATCAAGTGCAGTCATTTTCCATTTTCAGTTAATTTCAAGTTAGACAGTTTAAGTTATAGAGATACTTGATTGCATTTCAAGTAAGTCGGTTGCACCAAGAGGGTCAACCAAAACAGAGGTTAATCGTCTCCACTTGAATAGAGATCAAGTGCAGTCATTTTCCATTTTCAGTTAAATTTCAAGTTAGTTTCAGAATACTTGATAAGAGGTCAAGTCAGAAGGTTGCGCCAAGACGGACAACCGCCCCAGAGATTTATAGAAATACTTGATAGAGTTCAAGTCAGAGAGTTTTATTTGAAGTTAGAGAGTTCAAGTCGGTTATTTTTCAAGTCGAAGTTATTTTTCAAGTCGAAGTTATTTTTCAAGTCGAAGTTATTTTTCAAGTCGAAGTTATTTTTCAAGTCACAGTTTTCTTCCAAGTCAGTATTATTTCAAGTATTCCGAGTCCCAAGTATTCCGAGTCCCGAGTATTCCAAGTCCCAAGTCATTTTTATTTCGAGCCCCAAGTTATTTCAATGCAGTCAATTGAATTCAACTTTTTCTTTGTAAGTTAAGAGAATTTAATTTAAGGAAATGTAATCTAAGAATTTAATTCAGCCTTTTTTTGTGTTGTAAAAGAGAATTTAATTCAACCTGAATTGACCGGGTTGCGTCTGTAGTTAACCTTGCTTTGTTTTGTTTGTGAAAAGGAAGTTGACCGATTTGTCTTTTCTTTTCATGCCATTGTTGCGTATATAAATATATAGGTAAAATGACAAATTTTATTGTTTGTAACAAAACCGTTTTTACAAAGGTTGTAACGATTTTGGTAATTATTGTAATGTATATGAGGAACATGCCGTCCCTCCGTTTTGTTTCAACTCTTTTAATTTTTGTTCTAAGTAGTGTGACAAGCAATCTTTTTTTTAAAAAAGAGAAAAGTGCTCACGAAAAACGTATTGTCAATTTCAAACTTATATCCCCTGCTTAGTCACTCAATTCCCCCGTATGATCGCACATACCCTAAATTTCAGTTGTTTGTTCTTTTTTGTCATTTAATTTTAATAAAACTTCTACACAATAAAACATATGTATTTATCATATGCAAACAAGTTTTCAGACCAAAATATCAAATAATTCAAATTCTATCAACATTTAACGAAAGAGTATAATTTTTCTACTTAACATGCAAAAATTATTAAACCTTTTTAATATTTTTTTTATTATATAAAAATATTTTTAATGTAAAATTTACCTGAAATTATTAAAAGAAAAGATTGTTCGAAATGCTTTCCTTCCATTTCAATAACTTTTTTATTCTTGGCCGAAACTCATCTAAGGTTCGATTTACTTTTATTTTCAAGAATATTATAAAATTATGTTTATCTCGTTGAAATGCATAATTGATTCTATTTTTAATTTGTATTCTTAATTTTCTTAATTCAATTATCGTAGGGATGCTTCTGGTTAATGTTAATGGTTATATAGTTCATAGATAGCTACGAATGTTACTAGTCGAATTTAATTCCATCTTCAAAATTTAATTTTTAATACCGCTAGATTTACTTTTTCATTAATTGTAAGTTCCTCTAAGTTCGTTTTTTAATTACCTTATACGTGTAACTGATTAATTATGTAAAATCTAAGTCCTAATTGAATTTTATTACTTTTGACACATTCGAATTCATTTACGTTCCGTCCCTCCAGTCACTTTTGCATTAAAACTCGTATGCAAACATCATCATTATAATACATCATAATTATTGCTTACTATATATAAATTCTCGCTCATGCATTTATACAGTTAATTTAACAATCCTCTCAGCTAATCTGTCTCTCGAAATTATAAAATACACACTTTGTACCCAATAAACATAAATACACATTTGACCACAGGTCTATACATCATCCACTACGTAATTCGATTTGTACCTACAACAGTCAATAAAAATGCATGTATGCACATTATATATACTATATATATACAGCCCTTATGCTCAAATCATTGAATATCACAATAAAACTATTTCATTACGTAAGTGCAAACTATGCTGTTTAGTCGTAATCATTTGTGCTTCCTAATATATCTTGCTCATGCATTTATTCAGTTACTTGAACAATCCTATCAGCTAATCTGTCCCTCGAAATTGTAAAATACACACTTTGCACCTAATACACCCAAATACACACTTGACCACAGGTCTATACATCATCCATTACGTAATTCTATTTTTACCTACAGTAGTCAATAAAAATTAGCTTATAGATTGTACGATTTACATTTTTCCCTTTTATCTACTCTATTCATTATGTACATAATTTATCCCACAGAAAAAAATATAAAATTTGGTAAAAAATTTTAACCATATCATTGCTTGTCTAACTTAATTGTTTGTCTAAATTAAAGTATTAATCTTTGAATTCTTATATATTATATAATAACTCACTTGTTCTGTATAAAAATTTGTAATGTAAAGAAAAAAAATTTCGTCATCATCTAATTTGAATTCGTTAGATGTTATTTTCTCAATTCTATTGTATTAATTGTATTATTATTGTATTAATATCATTTTAGGGGGGGAAATACTGTAAAAAGTGAACAATGAACAATTCCTACACCATCATTATATGGATTCATTGTCTTCATGCAGTACTTATGTTCTTATAGTTTTATGTTTGAATGTTCATTTTTACATAAGAAACCAAAAATCGCCTAAGCGAGTTTTGGATAGAATTTCGATTTATACTTCTTTATTCATTACTGTATTTCTCTAATTCATCTTTTCTAATAATGACTTATACACTATGACGTCACAAAATAACTTTGTTCTCTTTATGTTTCCCATACTTTGTTCACTGAATCACGTTCATAGTATTTGGACATCTTCCGTATTCAATGTATGGTAAATTCTTTAGTAATAATGTTGTGGTGTTATGTTGTATAAATATTATTATTCAACCATATTCATCCATACGTCACATTTTCCCGTCATTAATTTCCCTTCATTATATCTCTAGTATGCAATGTATGAAAATTCTTTATCATCATAATAAAAACTGTACACTCTATAGAAGTCATTATTTATATGTTATGTAGTATAAATATAACTATTATTCGACCATATACCCCGCCCCCATACGTCCATATCTTACCTTGACCATTATCGTATGTAAATTTTATTAAATATTCATTTTTTCTCGTTCGTTCGAAAACGCATAAATACGTTCTCGTATTATTTTTTTCATTTTTTATTTTTAATTATATGACCTCCCGAGATGAACTCGAAAAAAATGCTGAGGTTAAGTGATCGAATTCCGCTGACTGGCAGATTCGAACGCTCAAAGATAAAATACCTTCTTTCGCTCTGATTTCAAATTTATAACATATTATAACATATTATGTTATATCATGTGTGTCATGTCTCATGTACTTGTGTTGTACTAATAACCATATATAATAACCATCTAGTATAACCATCTAGTATAACCATATAGTATAACCATATATAAATATATAAAAACACTGTAAGAATGGTACACGACGTAATGTACTTCATTGAAACTGTAATTAAATGTAATGATTTAATATATACGGTAATGTAAGAATGTACTTTAAAATGGAAGTGTAATTAAACAATAAGTGAATATGAAGTAATCCATAATTGTAATCGTAATTGTAATGAACCAAAATTAATACGTACTCAGTCGTGTACTTAAATTGTACTTATGTGTACTATTACGAAATGATATCGCCTTCATAAATGTAGACTCGGCAAAAAATATACGATTAGTTTTTATTTTTATTGAAAAAAAAAAAAAGATTTGGAATCTTTCAAACATCTGATCATGTGTTTAAAAAGGGGGGAACTTAACGTTCGACTGTCTTCCCCCAAACATTTAAGTTTATATTATACATGTATTTGTAAAATTAAGGCACTTCTTCAATTAAGTCACTTCATCAAGTCACTTCATTATAGCACTTCATTAGGACTCCTTTGTTAGCAGCCTTGCTGCGAGGAAGGGGCAGAGGCCCCTTGCCTCCTTAACTTTTTAGATTCCGGCCTGAGCCATGGTCGAAAGAGGTCGAACCTCTACCCCTGTAAATTCAGAGCACTACCTGTATATTTTGAGAAGTAAACCACAGTAGAAAAAGTTTTTATCTTTTCCTTCGAGCCTTGTTCTCTTCAGGAATTTAGTCAGTTAAGTAAGATATTGGCATGACAGTCTGGCGAGTCTGTAGCCAAGAGTTTAACAAGAGGCGACCGAAAAGAATTAGAATGTTATAGAAGAAATATCCGTTGCTGCCTCCGAACTAGAACCCCGGTCGATCCGAACCACCCCAGGGCCATAGACGGAGGGGTTAACATATATATGTTTATGGGTATATATATATATATATATATATATATATACATTTAACTGCAATGACCACGCAGTATATTATTGTATAGAAACGACGTAAGTATAGAGGAGTGTTCTGCACACGAGGAAGGGAAATAACAAACAAATGAAAAATGAGGCACCCGCCCGGGAATCGAACCCAGGATCTTCCAATTGCCGGTCAGACGTGCTAACCACTACACCACGGAGCCACGATAGTCAGAAGTTGTAATTCTCCTACATAAGGCAGAAACCAATGCCTTGAGAGGGCACCCTCGCAAATCGTGAATATGTACATTTAACTGCAATGACCACGCAGTATATTAATGTATAGAAGCGACGTAAGTATAGAGGAGTGTTCTGCACACGAGAAAGAGAAATAACAAACAAATGAAAAATGAGGCACCCGCCCGGGAATCGAACCCAGGATCTTCCAATTGCCGGTCAGACGTGCAAACCACTACACCACGGAGCCATGATAGTCAGAAGTTGTAATTCTCCTACATAGGGCAGAAACCAATGCTTTGAGAGGGCACCCTCGCAAATCGTGAATATGTACATTTAACTGCAATGACCACGCAGTATATTAATGTATAGAAACGACGTAAGTATAGAGGAGTGTTCTGCACACGAGGAAGAGAAATAACAAACAAATGAAAAATGAGGCACCCGCCCGGGAATCGAACCCAGGATCTTCCAATTGCCGGTCAGACGTGCTAACCACTACACCACGGAGCCACGATAGTCAGAAGTTGTAATTCTCCTACATAGGGCAGAAACCAATGCCTTGAGAGGGCACCCTCGCAAATCGTGAATATGTACATTTAACTGCAATGACCACGCAGTATATTAATGTATAGAAGCGACGTAAGTATAGAGGAGTGTTCTGCACACGAGAAAGAGAAATAACAAACAAATGAAAAATGAGGCACCCGCCCGGGAATCGAACCCAGGATCTTCCAATTGCCGGTCAGACGTGCAAACCACTACACCACGGAGCCATGATAGTCAGAAGTTGTAATTCTCCTACATAGGGCAGAAACCAATGCTTTGAGAGGGCACCCTCGCAAATCGTGAATATGTACATTTAACTGCAATGACCACGCAGTATATTAATGTATAGAAACGACGTAAGTATAGAGGAGTGTTCTGCACACGAGGAAGAGAAATAACAAACAAATGAAAAATGAGGCACCCGCCCGGGAATCGAACCCAGGATCTTCCAATTGCCGGTCAGACGTGCTAACCACTACACCACGGAGCCACGATAGTCAGAAGTTGTAATTCTCCTACATAGGGCAGAAACCAATGCCTTGAGAGGGCACCCTCGTACATATTCACGATTTGCGAGGGTGCCCTCTCAAGGCATTGGTTTTTGCCCTATGTAGGAGAATTACAACTTCTGACTATCGTGGCTCCGTGGTGTAGTGGTTAGCACGTCTGACCGGCAATTGGAAGATCCTGGGTTCGATTCCCGGGCGGGTGCCTCATTTTTCATTTGTTTGTTATTTCTCTTCCTCGTGTGCAGAACACTCCTCTATACTTACGTCGTTTCTATACATTAATATACTGCGTGGTCATTGCAGTTAAATGTACATATTCACGATTTGCGAGGGTGCCCTCTCAAGGCATTGGTTTCTGCCCTATGTAGGAGAATTACAACTTCTGACTATCGTGGCTCCGTGGTGTAGTGGTTAGCACGTCTGACCGGCAATTGGAAGATCCTGGGTTCGATTCTCGGGCGGGTGCCTCATTTTTCATTTGTTTGTTATTTCTCTTCCTCGTGTGCAGAACACTCCTCTATACTTACGTCGTTTCTATACATGTATATATATATAAATATATGTATCTATGTGTATATATATGTATATGTATATATATATGTATATATATATGTGTATATGTATATATATATATATATATGTGTGTGTGTACATATATGTATATATTTATATATATGTGTGTGTGTGTGTACATATATATATGTGTGTGTGTATATATATATATATGTACATAATATATATATATATATATATATATATATATATATATATATATATATATATATATATAGTATGTATATATATATATATATATATATATATAAATTATTTCACGAAAGTAAACACGTGAAAAATATTTATGATGAATAAAACCACGAAGGAAAGGAAACACAAAAAGGTGCTCAAGCGCTTTCGTCTAATGACATCCTCAGGAACACTGAAGTACATAAAAGGTTACGGCCTATATATAGGTTACAGAAAAGAAAAAAAATAACATACATACACACAAACACATATATATATATATATATACAGTATATATACATACATATCTACACACATATATATATATATATATGCAATAAACGGAGAAGTAAAAATTAACAAAGAGGCATACAGATTTGTAAGGAAAAATATCGATTTTTAGCACAAGATCAAATGAATTATAAAAATACAAATTTATACTGGAAATCTGCCCGGGTTTTAACACTTTGCCTGCCTTTTATAGTCAAGTTTCGATATAAATAAAAAAATAAAATGAAGATTAAAAGTTAATAAAGTTGCATACAAGTTTACCAAAGATTTAGCGTCCTACCCTTTTTATCTAAATCTGTTTTGAAGGAATTCAAAACAACAGGATCGAGTTGAAAAAGACCTTTGCTTATGTTGAAGTTATTTGAAAGTTGGATAATGGCAGACTCAAGAATATTTCTGTTAACAATGTTGCTAGAGTGAAATAACACTGAAGCATTATTCCAATCAATACAGTGGGATAACTCTGACAAATGGACAAAAAGAGCACTGGACAACTGTCCTGTTCTAACGGAATATTGATGCTGTTTTATACGTGTGTGCAAATCCTTTCCCGTCTGACCTATGTAAAAGGAATCACATTGTTTACACCCAATTTTATAGATAATGCCTGAATTATTGGTAGGGCTATTTTTTACTATGATATTTTTCACAATATTGTTATATGAAAATACTACATTAATATCCAAAAGTTTAAGTACATTAGCAATGCCTAAAAAGCCCGGGAAAAATGGAAGTACTAAAATATTTTTTGACAAAGTACGAGTGTTATTATTGACACGATAGAAAGTTCGTTTTGCCTTGTTGAGACAAGATTCCATAAACGCAGATGCATAACACAGATCACTTCCAATACCGTTGATTTTTTCCAATTCGGCATCGATGTATTCCGGACTGGCGATCCTAAGGGCGCGGAGAAACATTGATGAAAAAATGGCCTTCTTAGTGGGGTTGTCATGTCCCGAGTAAAAGTGTACGTAGGACAAATTGTTTGTTGTTTTCCGATAGATACTAAACTTAAAACCTGGGCTTTCCCTATGTACACGCACATCCAAAAATGGGATTGAATTGTCTTGTTCCACTTCTAAAGTAAACTTAATGGAGGGGACTTGATCATTTAACTGAAGGAGGAAGTTATCCAGGTCACGATTCATGGGCCAGATACACAAAATATCGTCGACGTACCGCAACCAAGGGATGCCAACCCCCAGGATTCTCGGAATGTAAGTAATTTCGAAAAACTCCATATAAATATTGGAGAGGAGGGGCGATAAGGGGTTGCCCATGGCCATCCCAAACACTTGTTGATAATACTCGTTATTGAAAGTGAATTTACAGTCTTTGATGCAAAGCTTAATAAGTTCCAAAACAATGTGTGAAGGTAGTGGCAGGTCATACTTATGTAATTCTTGGGAGAGAAAGTCAAGCATATCATCAATCGGCACTTTTGTAAACAATGAACACACGTCAAAACTGATCAATCTATCGTTAGTTTCAGTACGTGCATTATTCAATTTTTCAGTAAGATCCATGGAATTTTTTACATGTGAATCAGAGATAGTTCCGAGAATGGGGGACAAGACTTTGACAAGCCATTTGGAGAGTTTATAAGTAATAGAGCCCACCGAGCTAATAATAGGGCGCATAGGGTTGCCAGGTTTGTGGGTTTTAATAAGACCGTAAAGGTAGGGCAGAGAAGGTGAAGTGGACATGAAAAGCGGAATTAAGTCCTTATGATCTTTGAGAATGCGTTTCAAGCCACTATTAAATGATTTGATGACGTCATCCTGCGGGTTCTTCCTAAGTTTGCTGTATGTGGCGGGGTCCTGGAGAAGCTCGTTCATCTTTCCGATGTAGTCCACTTTGTCCATAATAACTATGGTGTTAGCCTTGTCTGCTTTAGTAATATGGAGCTCCCCATCTTTTTATAATTGTGAGAGGCCATCGCGAAAAAGTTTAGGAAAGTTATCTTCGTAATTATCATTCGCCGCACTATAAACGAGGCCTTTAACTATGTTAAACAAATACTGAGGGAGATTACACTGTTTTTCAAAACACGCGAGACTGTAACAAATTTGTAAAGCCGAAGGTTTTTTAACAATAAAAAAGGACATACCATATCCAAGGGCACTTTTTGCATCGTCACTA
>JAJOZX010001779.1:585000-632500 GCA_023014485.1 Bathynomus jamesi
ATATTTTATCTATATGCCTGAAAAGTAAAAAAAGATATTATACAAGTGAAACAAGTGATGATAGATGTTACTGTTCCAATTCCGCTTTGACAAAATCACGAAAAATTCTATTTTACTTATGAGGCCATAGCCGGATAACCTGAGCTGATTGAGAAAAACGGATTGCAGATTCGAAATCAGCAGGAAAAACTCTATAAGAATCACTTAGAAAACCCTTGACAGCAAAATTGATGCATACCAGTGCTATCAGTACCTTGCCAACCAAAAATAAGTCACGGTCCATATCAATTGCGGACCAAGTCACAATTTACAACCATATACATTACAATATATACACTTACGAGGAAAAGTGTAGGTGTGGCTGTAAAGACTGTACAGTAATGTAGAAATGTGTGTGTGTGTGTGTGCACCCATTTTGGGTCTCCCATGTAAAGGTGTTTGTAGGGCAAGTGAAGATCATGAGTTTTTCAATACCTCACAGTACTATGGGGGGCACCGCTCGGCAGAGGAACCTCTTTAAATGGGGTGTGTAAGGACAGAGAGTATCCCCTAACCCAAGATGCTGCCTCCCTATATCCCACAACACATGTGTTGAGCTGTGGGATTTATCGCCACGAAGCCTTAATTTTACTACCTTAAACTATACACAATCTATCAACATATGCGTCTAATCGATTTTTAAACATGTTTATAGACGTGCTACTAATTACTTCTACCGGGAAACTATTCCACCTCTTTACTATTCTATGCGTAAAAAAGTTTTTGGCAACTGCTGTCTCGAACCTTCTACTTATCAACTTACACCCGTTATTTCTAGTCCTATTATATTGAGATATTTCGAAAAAACTATCTCTCTCTACTTTATTGAACCCATTCATAATTTTGAAAACCTGGATTAGATTACCTCTTAGCCTCCTCGTCTCGAGTGTAGTCAATTTTAACTTCTTAAGCCTATCCTCGTACGACTTTGACCTAAGCGACGGAATCATCTTAGTTGCTCGTCTTTGAACTCTTTCGATTTTGTCTATATCTTTACGCATATGCGGATTTCAAAATTGGACCGCGTACTCCAAATGGTGTCTAACTAATGATTTATAAAGAGCAACTATAATATCGCACGATTTGTACTAAAAATTCCGAGCTATAAAACTTAAAACTTTGTTCGCCTTATTGACCGCTGCTGTACTTTGTTTCGCTACTTTTAAATCACCAGTGACTATAACTCCTAAATCTTTTTCCTGCTCTATGCTTGTTAACTCTTTCCCTGACATACTATACGCAAAATTACCGTTACGCGAACCTATATGCAAAATTTTGCACTTATCGACGTTAAATCTCATTTGCCATTTGACTGACCAATCAACGATTTTATTCAGATCTTCCCGGATTTTAACTCTATCTTCGTCATTAATCGCCCTACCACCCAGCTTCGTGTCATCCGCAAACTTTGAAACTGTACTGACTAGGCCGACATCTAAATCGTTAATATATATAAGAAAAAGCAAGGGGCCCAATACAGAACCCTGAGGAACGCCACTCGCTACATTAGCCCAACACGACTCCGCTCCATCAACGACCACCCTCTGTTTCCTACCTCGCAACCACTCTTCTAGCCAATTTATTACTACACCCCTGATTCCATGAGCCTTAGTTTTTTCAATGAGTCTTTTGTGCGGCACGGTGTCAAACGCTTTTTGAAAATCTAAATACACTACATCAACCGCCCGATGTATCGTAAACGTCAACCACGCTTTGAAAAAATTCTAAAAGATTAGTTAAGCAAGATTTGTTTCGCCTAAAACCGTGCTGCGTATTTCTAACTAGTTATGCAATTCTAAGTGTTCGACTATACGATCCCTAATTACACTGGGCAACAAAAAAAATTTTTTTTCGTGTCCCAAGAATGAAAATACCTTATTCTTATAGTATTTTCTGTGCTGAATCCAAATAAGTTTGTAAAATTTCTCTATCAGGTCTGGTTTTTGTGTGACATGCAATTTAATTTTTAAAAACCCATATAGTTACATACTTATTAAAATATGATCGAAAAGACATACCTGTAGTTTAAAAAGTAGCTTGTTTTGATTTTCTGCTGTGCTTTGCCTCAGGCATGTCTCTCTTAAGAGTCCAGCAATAGTCAGCCAGCATACTGGGGCTCCATTTGCCTTGGTAACGGTTTTCCATGGCAGAAATATCCTGATGAAAACGCTCACCATGTTCGTCGCTTACCGCACCCAGGTTTTCCGGAAAAAAGTCCAAGTGAGAGTCCAAGAAATGAACCTTTAATGACATATTGCACCCCATTGCTTGGTAAGACTTAAGAAGATCTCCTACTATTTCAGGATAGTTTTCGGCCTTGTGATTTCCCAAAAAATTTGTGCAGACACTTTTGAAACTCTGCCACGCAGCTTTCTCAACTTCATTCAACTCTCCTTCAAATCTCTCATCTCTTAACAATTCTCTGATCTGAGGGCCTACAAAAATGCCTTCTTTAATCTTGGCATCACTGATCCGGGGAAACTTATTTCTCAAGTATGTGAATCCTGTTTGCGCTTTATCCATCGCTTTAACAAAGTTTTTCATAAGTCCAAGCTTGATATGCAAAGGAGGAAGGTACACTTTCTCAGGGTCAACAAGTGAACTATTCACAACATTTTTCTTGCCTGGAACAAGTGAGGTGCGTTTTGGCCAATCCTTCTTAACGTAGTGGTTTTGCTTGTCCCTACTGTCCCACTCACATAAAAAACAACAGTACTTGGTGTAACCTAGCTGCAACCCTAGCAAAAGTGCAATGACCTTCAGATCTCCACAGATATTCCACTTATATTTCTGATACTGAAACTTTTCTAAAAGCAACTTCATGTTGTCGTATGACTCTTTCATGTTTGCAGCATGTGCAATAGGTACAGAAGGAAATTTATTTCCGTTGTGAAGAAGGACTGCTTTCAAGCTGACTTTTGAGGAGTCAATGAACAATCGCCACTCATCCACGTTATGTTCATGACCAAGAGCCCCCATGACTGAATTAACATCTTTACAAAACACAAGTCCATCTTCATGGGAGAACCATTCTTTGAATTCATCATGGCGGCTGCGGAAAAAACAAACTTTAGTGTCACGTTGCAGTAGATTCCAACCCTTTAATCTTGAACCTAAAAGTTCAGCCTGCTTCTTAGATAATTTCAAATCACGAACTAGGTCATTTAGATCTCCTTGTGACAGTAAATGTGGTTCATTGGAGGAACAGGTAGCCTGGAATGTTGGATCAGAAATGTCTTCATCTTTTTCCTCGTGATATGCTACAGCTACGTTTGATTCCTCATCACTTAAACTTACATGTTCAGGAGGATTTGGTACTGGAAGTTGAGCACTGTGGGGAACTGGTCTCATTGCAGACGGTAGATTAGGGTATTTCATAAGGCTCTTTGTTTTTGAAGTGATCCCCTTTGTATTTACCAGGCAGAAATAGCAGTCTGTTGTGTGATCTTTGGGTTCCCTCCAAATCATTGGAATAGCAAATGGCATGTGACGTGAACCGTTTAGCCATCCTGTAAGTAGTCTTACACATGTCACACAACAAATGTGAGGGGCCCAACTCTTGTCCTGATCGCCTACTTTACATCCGAAATAAAGTTCATAGCATTTTTTTACTAATGGTGTAAAGTTACGTTTCTGGGATTTTAAAGTTAGATCACCACATACATAACAAAAGGAATTAGGATGATTCAGACAGTTCCGCGGCATTACAAAACATCTATATGAATACAACACTGGTGTAAAATTAACAAGAAGCAACAGACACTAGCTGTTAACACTGTGACATTTACAAGCAGACTGACTTGGAGCTGCTCTACACACAGAAACTAGGCTCATGTCTGAACAGGTACAAACATGTTTCAACCTGCACAGTCTGCTGCTCCGACCAAATTTATCCTGCCAGCATTATCAGAACTTTCTCCCCAAAGGAATAAATTGTACTAATTTTACAGAAAAATTAATACAACATATATTAATATTAATATATTTTATTATAGTTATATTAATTAATATAATATTATTATATTTATTATTTTTATAATGTTTTATATTATAATATTGTTATATACTTAATTATATATAATGTTATTATTTTTTTATCCGGTGATCATGCTAAATGAGGAAAAAATGAACATAGCGTCACAAGTAAACTAAGCCTGATAGAAAAAATCTGATTTCATATTTAGATTCAGCATGAAAAAGTACACTTAGAACACCCATCAAAACCCTTGTGACAAAATTGTTGTTGACCAGTGTTATTGATTCCAGTAGCTTACCTACAACAGACGTTAAACTGATTGGCCTATAATTTCCCGCCGCACCTTTATCGCCTTTCTTAAAGATAGGTGTTACGTTTGCTAACTTGAAATTATCTGGTACGCACCCCTCAGAAATAGACGCATTAAAAATCTTTGTTAGCGGCACAACAATGCTATCTTTTAATTCTTTTAGTTGTATGGATAATGGAATCCGGCCCGGTGATTTACGCGTTTTCATTTTATCAATATAGCGCATTACCTCCCTTCACTAACCACAATATTATCCAAAATATTACCATTATCAAAGGTATTATGTCTATGACCGTAGGGATATTCGTTAAATCTTCTATAGTAAAAACTGACGTAAAAAATTCGTTTAGCAAGGTAACCATTTCCTTGTTTTCAGAAACTAGATCCCCGTTTACATTTTTCAACTGCCCCAAGACACTTTTTACTGGATTTCTATTGTTGACGTATTGAAAGAATCGTTTGGGGTTTTCTTTACCGTCACGAGCTATGGAGATATTCGCGCTTGGACTTTTTTATTACACTTTTCGCTTCACGCCTTAGAGATATGTAGTTGTTTCGTAACCACAAATTGTCTTTATCGCACTTATGTAGCCTATAAGCCCTATCTCTACTCTTTATAATGTCTCCTACTCTAGAAGTAAACCACAAGGGCTTGTTGTTTACTTTCGCACCCTTAATTTTGTCGATTCCCACATTAGTTTTGCGTTGGAGTTCCCCATTACGTTTTCCCAATTGACGTGTGACAATTTATTTCGAAATTTACAAAAGTCTGCGTGATGGAAGTTAGGAATTTTTGTCGAGTTAGTTGGTTTCGAGTGACTTACTGAGAGGACAAACTCTACCATATTGTGATCGCTATTGCTTAACGGTTCTATTACTTGAAGATCAATAATTAGCCTATCATCCGTAGTTATTACTAAATCTAAAATACTGTCCAACCTCGTAGGTTCCCCAACCTTTTGAATAAGAAAGCTATCCTCGAGAAAATTAACTAAACGATTACCTTCCGCGTCTCCCTGCATTGTATCGTAATTCACGTTAGCGCAATTAAAGTCACCCATAACTAAAGCCTGTTCACTACCCATTATTCTTTAGTTCACGATATAACTCTTCGTCCGTATCAGCTGTTTGATTAGGGGGGCCTCTATATAACCGCAACAAGAAGTTTGAAATCGTTCAATTTAAGTTCTGCTATAGTCGAATTTATCGGTTCTGGAATTGGGTGCTTTACTTCTATAAGTTCGCAATATTATCTTTGATATACAGCATAACACCGCCTCCTCGCCTACCTATTCTGTTTTCAACACAAAGTCTATAACCTTTAATTTGATACTCCCCTACAAAGTCACGTGTTTCAGTGCTAAGCCACGATTCATTTATCGCAATTACATCATAGTCTTTACAAGCAATTAAAGAAAAAAATTCGTTTATTTTATTTCGTAGGCTACGAGCATTTAAGGATAGAACCTTCAAATTGTTTGTAACTGCGACACCTTCGCGAGCGCAGGGGAAATTTGTGGAATTTACGCTGGGACCGTTCGAGTTACGGCAGCCTGAAAAGAAGACAGTATTATCAAATAGTCTTCCTAAACGCGCAGCTCCAACGTCATTAAGATGAAGTCCATCTTCGAGGAACAAGTCCCTCCTGCCGTAGAAACTGTTCCAAAAATTCGCAAAATGCACTCCTTCCTGTTGGCAAAGAGACTTTAGGTTATGATTAATATACGTCGCCTTGCTGTAGAAATCGTTACGTTGGATAATTCGAGGAAGTATACCTGTTAAAACAATCTTATTAGTTTTTTCCTTTAATCGCTCTAGTAAGTCCCTGTACCTAGCCAGCAGTTCTTCCGATCTATAATTTAAAACGTTATTAGTACCGACATGCATAACATACGTTGTGTCCTCGGCGGTACCGTCTGTAAAATGGTCAACACTATTAGTTATATCCTCCACCCTTGCACCAGGGTAGCAGTAACGGCGCCTACGACGAGGGTTTCTCCCACAGAATTCCTCGAGCTGCCCTCGAACAATGAAATCGCCAACGAGTCGTATTTCCGGTTCATCAGCATCTTCGAAACCTAAAACAGAAAACTTACTGCTTGTTATTACTGGTAGACAAGTCTTAGGTTTTCTCAATGGGGCTCCGTTACGCACTCGAACGAAGGGTTGGGAACTAGGGGAAGAGAGAGGGCTATTAGTACTATTTATATTATTAGTAGAAACTGAGGCAGGAGGGGTCGTAACTGGAGTCTCAAGGGATTCTAATTTTGCCGTCAGGAGCATCACGCTTTCTTCAAGCCTCACCCTGGCCTCCCTCTCACGTTCTAACTCGTTCCTCAGCACTTCCATGCTTGAGCACCACCTGCAAACTAACTGTTCATTATTATTAGCCATTGTAAACGCGTAAGCGGCAAATTTCCCTTCACAGCGACTGCAAGTACTTGACGGGGGTGCCATGCTTTTAATTAGTTAAAAAACAAAAAACAAAAAACGAGCGTTTGGAAATTAATAAATTACAACGTAGGTCTACCGCATGCTTATTGTGCCGTCACCTGCGAAAACCCACAAAAATGTTCTTGAAACGCAGAAACAGGTTCCTGTACCACAATTTTATGCTAAATGAATATATAATTAAGCTACCGACGAAAGATCTGTTAAAGAAAACGTATTCAATGACACTTATCTGTCCGCTATTCGACCGACTTAATTCCTTTTTTCCCACGGTAGGTGACCTTTCGGGAGGTCAGGTAGAGTGTGAAGGGAAAATGAACCTTAAGAAACCTCTTTTCTGATAGATTTGAAAAACAAAAAACGCAACCAAGGGAATTTCAATTTTGAAACCTCGTGTAGTAATAGATTCGGGAAACAAACAAGGCACTAGCCTTGGTTTAGTCAAGTAATACAGTAATGAATAATGTCAATAAATGAAATATATTCGTTAATGAATGATTAGTAACACGAAGTAATTTAGTTAAGAATGCACGAAACACCATTTTTTTTTCTTTTTAAAGGCACGAACGAAAACCACTTATTCACTTGGTAACACTGGACACTCGATAAAACACGTCTGTTCACAAGGAAACACTGCTCACACATATATATATGTGTGTGTGTATATATATATATATATATATATATATAATAAATAATAAGAAAGCAAATGACTACGTTACTAAACGAATTTTTTACGTCAGTTTTTACTGTAGAACATGTAACGAATATCGCTACGGTCATAGCCATAATATCTTTTGATAATGGTAATACTTTGGATAATATTATGGTTAGTGTAATGGAGGTAATGCGCTATATTGATAAAATAAAAATGCGTAAATCACCGGTGTCGGATTCCATATATCCCATCAACTAAAAGAATTAAAAGAAAGCATTGTTGTGCCGCTAACAAAGATTTTTAATGCGTCTATTTCTGAGGGGTGCGTACCAGATAATTTTAAGTTAGCAAATGCATTTAACACCTATCTTTAAGAAAGGCGATAAGGTGCGGCGAGAAATTATAGGCCAATCAGTTTAACATCTGTTGTAGGTAAGCTACTGGAATCAATAATTAGGGATCGTAGAGTCCAACACTAAGAATTGCATAATTTGGTTTGAAATACGTAGCACGGTTTTAGGCGAAACAAATCTTCCTTAACTAACCTTTTAGAATTTTTTCAAAGCGTTGTTGAAGTTTACGGTTGTCATCGGGCGGTTGATCGGGCGGAAAAATTCAGGAGTTATAGTCACTGTTGATTTGAAAGTGGCGAAACAAAGTACAGCAGCAGTCAACAAAGCGAACAAAGTGCTACGTTTTATAGCTAGGAACTTTCAGTACAAATCGCGCGATATTATTGTTCCTCTTTATAAATCATTAGTTAGACCCCATTTGGAGTACGCGATCCAATTTTCGAATCCGCATATGCGAAAACATCTAGACAAAATCGAAATGAGTTCAAAGACGAGCAACTAAGATGATTCCGTCGCTTAGATCGAAGTCGTACGAGGATAGGCTTAAGGAGTTAAAATTGACTACACTCGAGACTAGGAGGCTAAGGAGTGACCTAACCCAGGTTTTCAAAATTATAAATGGGTTCGATAACGTAGAGAGAGAGAGAGCTTTTTCGAAATATCTCAGTATAATAGGACTAGAAATAACAGGTGTAAATTGACAAGTAGAAGGGTCGAGAGAGCAGTTGCCAAAAGCTTTTTTACGCATAGAATAGTAAATAGCTGGAAGTTTGCCGGAAGAAGTAATTAGTAGCACGTCTATAAATATGTTTAAAAATCGATTAGACGCATATATTGATAGATTGGGTGTAGTTTAAGGTAGTAAATTTAGGTTTTGTGGTTCGGAACCCACGTAAAATTGTAGGTCCTTTCCGCTACCAAGGAGGACATGCACAATACACAATTACTGTACGAACACAGTTAGGTTGACCAGCCATGAGTGGATCCAAGGGTACTTGTTGGTCTATAACATTATAAGATATATATACATATATATATATATATATAATATATATATATATATATATATATATATACATATATATATATATGAGTTGAGGAAGGGGTTAAGGTTGATCCGAGATTAGTAGATGGGGAGGGATTTAGAGAAGTTAAGGGTGGAGCTAGGACGCGTACGTTAGGTGATAGGAATCCCCCACCCTATCAAGGTTTCGAACCCTTTCGCCCATTTGGAAAGGGACGTGAATGAGGGGAAACTATTTTAATTGGGGACTCTTTAGTGCGCCATATGGACACAGAGTTCGTTGAACGGCATCCAACCAAGAGAAGGAGGGTATGTCTCCCAGGGGCCAGGGTTGACAGAGTTAGAGACGAAGTGGATAGGATTGACGTTGCCTCCCGTCACTCGATGTTGGTGACGATGGTAGGGGGCAACGACTCGTATAGGCCCGATACGAGAGTGCCTGACCTTTTGGAGCGATATAGGGGGTTAATTAGGTCCCTAAAGGCGAGGTCAGATAGGTCTTTAGTTCTAGGTATTAACCTAGGCACGGTTCTGGTCTTAGGATTATGTTTAAAACGATATTTTTGAATACTAAATTAGAAGAGATTTGTGCTGAGGAAAATGTACCCTTCGTAAAGCTGTGGTCAGAATTCAGGGGGTCACGACAAAAGTCCCCTAGGACAAAAAACCCCTGGACAAAAGCCCCTCAGTTAAAGTGCAAAGTAGGACAAAAGCCCCTCAGTTAAAGTGCAAAATAGGAGAAAACCCCCTTAGTTAAAGTGCAAAATAGGACAAAAGCCTCCATTTTTTATATTATTGTTCGTGTGCTATGAAGTAATCCTAAACAAATATTATAATCTTTGTCTATGTTGATTCACTCTAGTTGATCACTGTTTTGTCTATCTGAATGGTTAGGTTAGGTTAGGTTAGGTTAGGAACTTGCCACAAAGGAGCATCAACAGCGTTTGAAGAACCTATGTCTGGATTATGTGAATGAGAGGAAGACCTTGCAGGAATTTCTGAATGGTGTAGGTCACAGCATTAGGTGGAAGTAAGATGAACTTTAAATGAACCTTAACACTTAATGAACTTTTTAATATTGTGCTTTATTTGTTTGATTTTCCCTAGATATGGTATGATGTTCCTTTTATAATGTTCATTTTTATGGTTGTGTAAATAATTTTATGCTCCTGTAAAATAGTGAGCTATAAATTTATAATGCAAGTGTTAATGTGTGCTACTGTATAATGCTTATAAAGCTGACTTTGCCTAGATAAGGCATGATGATCCTTTTATAATGTAATTTTTTATGGTTGTGTAAATATTAGCGTTAATGTGTGCTACTGTATAATACTTATAATGCCTTCCTTATTGCAGTCTTATGATATAATAAATGTAATATTTTATATGTCAGGGAAGTGTTCATAAACTGTAAATAATAAAGAATAAAAATAATGATCAAAAAAATTATTATTATTACTTTTCCTAGGGGGCTTTTGTCTTAAGGGGCTTTTGTCCTGGGGGGCTTTTGTCTTAGGGGGCTTTGTCCTACATTCCAGAATTCAGTGATCCTAGCCTTTTTATGAAAGATGGGGTGCACTTTAATGAAATAGGTAATGCTCGGCTGGGTAGGTTAATTGACGAAAACGTACGAAACCTGTACAGGTCGAAGCCTTCTTTAAACGTTGTGGGTCCGGGAAACGCGGGCCCGACTTGAAAAATAGTTTAAAACGCCGGCCCGTGGTAAAAAATAGCTTAAACGTCTTTTATTGTAACGCGCGTAGTATTAGAAATAAATTAAATGAATTTAAGGCGATAATTTATTCTGACAACTACGATATAGTTGCTATCACTGAAACGTGGTTAAATACCGTGACTCGGGACTTGTTGGGGGAATTTGATATACCGGGTTTTAAACTCTTTACTAATGATAGGTTACATAGGATTGGTGGCGGCGTTTTGCTGTACATTCGTAATTCCCTTAGGGCTATCGAGGTTAAGATAGATTTTCCGGCAGCAATTAATGTGATATGCGTTGAAGTTAGGGCGCGTAGTATTAGCTTTAATTTTGTTGTTGTTTATAGACCTCCCGTTCAACCCCTCGATACCGATACTAGATTTTACTCACTTCTTGGTAACTTTATTGATAATCGGAATAGTATAATTGTCGGAGACTTTAACTGCCCTAATGTTAATTACGAGACTTTTACTGCTGACGTTGAGGGTTTGAGATTGATTGAGTTCATGGAAGATAATTTTTTACGACAGATGGTTACCGAACCAACGCGCGGTGACAATATTTTAGACGTGGTGATGACGAACGGCGAAAATATAGTCGAAGGTTTAGAAGTAGGCGAGAGTTTAGGATGTAGTGATCATCAAATTCTTAGGTTTAAGTTATTGATAGAAAACACTAAGGATATTAACATAATAGAAGTCCCTGATTTTCGTCGGGCCAATTTTGATAGTTTTGCGGATAGGATAAGAGTAGTGCACTGGGATAACTTATTTATGGGTAATGACACAAATTTGCAGTGGGAGGCGTTTAAAGAAAGTTTTATGAATATTGAAAGGGAGTTTGGTACTTGTAGGTTATCTCCCCCCCCCACCAATTTTGACAGAATATTTTCGTTAAAACTAACGAAAATATCACGACTTAACCTAACCAATTATCAAGGGCGTACAGTTGATCTATTATCAATTATAACAGTGTTTGTTTCTGGAATAGTATTTATTATTAACTAATAGATCAACTGTACGCCCTTGATAATTGGTTAGGTTAAGTCGTGATATTTTCGTTAGTTTTAACGAAAATATTCTGTCAAAATTGGTAGGGGGGAGATAACCTACAAGTGAGTGTAGGACAAAAGCCCCCTAGGACAAAAGCCCCGTAGGACATTGGCCTCCGAACAGTCCTGCTTTAGGATCTTTTCCGTTTGGGGGCTAGCAGCGAATTTTAATGAAAATCGGTAGACAAATGTAGTTTTGGACACTGATTTAAAAAATAACTTCTTTTTTTTGGAGAAATGAAAAACAAACATGTTAGGGCACTTTAAATAATTAATGTATTTTTAACGAAAATATAATTTAACCTAACCAATCGTCAAGGGAGTACAGTTGACCTAACCTGGCATTCAATTGACCTAACCGGGCATTCAATTGACCTAACTGGGCATTAATTCTTGATTTTTTCTGCTACTTTTACAGATCTGCCGGGATCCTTCAAAAGACGTATTCTTCGTAAAGTTGCACTTTTTACCGTTTAACCGACGCTTCTGGCAACGAAAGAACTGGGTATTTTTATCAAAGGAACACACTTTCCCACACATAGAGCATTTTTTCATAAACAGTAGTAATTTGTGACTGGCTAAATTTAATACAATCCTCTGTAATTAGTTTAAGATAGCTAAAACACATATTAATTATTTAAAGTGCTCTAACATGTTTGTTTTTCATTTCTCAAAAAAAGAGTTATTTTTTAAATCAGTGACCGAAAAGACATTCGTATACCGATTTTCATTAAAATTCGTTGCTAGCCCCCAAACGGAAAAGACCCATAGTTAGTTATGAATATGCAATATATATATATTAGGGTGTGTCAATTTTGTCAACTTTTTTCAAATCAATTTTGGTATGTAGTGAAAATATAGTCTTTTCATGTCAAAACTTGAAATTGGGCAACCAAAATGAAATAAAATAACCCTTACCTACATCAATTTTACCTTAAAGTTTCAGAAATTGACTCTTTTACTAAATAATAGGACATAAATTGATTAACTATTCATCTGTCACAGAATTATCCCACTGACACTGATCGCATATGGAGTGTTTTCAAGGTCATATAGTTGTTGTACAATGTACAAGTCACAACATGAATAGAACTGTCCCTCACTCTCAGTCCTCAGTTGCCTCTTAGATGTCATAGAAGGTGGTTTGCTGTTATTGCTCTTGTACCTACTTCATAGTTATTCTACTAAACGAATACTACAGTTTAACTGTAAGTATGAATTATTGATTATTATAATTATTTATTATCATATTCTTCTGTCTAATTATGTTGTAATCCCATGAAATATTTTTTTATTGAATTTTAGAACATCGAATGACTAAACTTTGAAACATCGTAATTGATATAAAATACTTAAATGTTTTTCTTTCTTTTCAGATATTCCTAAGATGCCAAAATTGAAGACAAGAGGTCAGTCGTCATGCCACTTGAGCCTGTTAGTCGGTACAGGCAAGGAGCTTCCCGTATCAGAACTACCAAAGTGCGAGACATGCTGAGACTAGGGTTACTCCTTCGTGAACAAAATACAAAGGATAGAAGGAACTACACAGAGAAAAAGCTCATAAGGGACATAATTCCCTCTCTTCTGCATCAGTGGAAAAAAGCTAATGTGTTGTTCAAACCACCTGTACTCACTCAGTATAGAACTATTGAGGTAAAATTAATAAAGCTGTGGCACAAAGCAGTTCAGACATCACTTGGTAAAGGAAAACTAGCACAGAAAAGTAAATTTATGCACACACTTGATACTCTACTTGACATTTTTAACTGCCAGTGTCCCATAGAGTTGTGTTCTGAAGCCAATTGTTCTCCCTCATGCAGAAGAGAACCTCACCCTCACATTGATTGTCGCTGTCCTCGTGAGAAGAAGATCCCTGTTTTGGAGCTGGCTTTCATAAAGGCGCAGAGAACAAAGGCAGGAGGCCAAGGAAGTATGCACTTTGGTTCGGCAGATTATTCAGAAACCAAAAAACAGATTGTTATTGCTAAGAAAAAAGAGAAAATCCGAGAGAGGGAAGAAAGGAAGAAAAAGAAGAGTGAAGAAGCCACCCAAAGAGATGAAGAGCTCTATCAAGAGGTTTATCACTTCTTTGAAAGCTCTTCAGATGAACAGAAAGAAGCAACATCAGATGATAGCTCCAAAATGCCATCTGAACCTTCGCCGAAGAGAATGAAATACAACACTAAAGACATCTCAAACATTGCCCTTGCCAGTATTCGCCACCATACGGGGCTACGAGAGACTGCAGAGATTGCCACTGCCACTTGGATAGATGCAGGCCTCATCAGCCGAGAGGATACGTCCTTAGTGATAGATCATAATAAGATAAGAAGAGCACAAGAAAAAATAATGAAGGAAATATCTGATCAGCATGAAAAAGATTTGAGGGAGGAAGGTCTCTCTTGCCTTTTGTTTGATGGAAGAAGAGATGACACAAAAGCTCTCCAAGAGGTAGAGGGAATGGACGGAAAGTTTCCCGGTCTCATCAAAGAAGAACACTACTCTGTATGTTCCGAACCTAGTGGCCGCTATTTGTTTCACTTTGTTCCTGAAGCAGAAGTAGAAGGCAAGAAACATGCAGAGGCAATTGCTGATCAAATAATATGTTGGCTTCAAGAAAGAAGACTTGACAGTTCACTGCAGGCCGTTGGTGGAGACTCAACTGCGGTGAACACTGGATGGTAGGGCGGTGTTATGACGTATTTAGAGAAAAAACTTGGAAGAAGGCTTGTTTGGATTGTATTTGATTTGCACACAGGGGAACTACCTCTTCGTCGTCTCATCCAGGAACTTGATGGTCCTATAAAGAGCAACAACAAGTGGTCAGGCCCCCTCGGCAGCATGCTAGATGAAGCAACGGAATTAGAAAGAAATACAAAATATCCAAAGGTCGAAGTAGGCCCTCCCCTTCCAGTGTTGTCTGAAGAAGTTATCAAAGACCTCAGCACGGATCAATCTTACGCTTATCGTATTGTTCAAGCAATCAGATCAGGAGATTGCCTCAAAATCTGGCTCTCTTGGAGAATTGACCCGTAAGTCACAGTCGTTGGTTAACTACAGCGATTCGTTTCTGCAGGATTTGGGTTTCCAAACATGCACTGAAGGGCAAAATGCTACAGAATTTGATGTTGATTGTTGAATTTATTATTGGGTTTTAGCTTCCTCACTAGTTCAATGTAAAACTTAATCCAATGTGGATGGAGGGGCCCAACCACATCTTGTTTCAATTACAGCTACTGAGAACCCAAAGGAAAGTAGTGGTGGACATCGTGTTACCTGTGGTGAGAAGGTCCGCTTGGTATGCTAAACCAGAGGCAGTTTTGCAAGCAATACTGTGCAGCCAATGTACCAAAAAGCGAACTGAGGCTGTGGAAATCATTCTAAAGCTTAGAGGAACATCACTAGATGATGACCAGCTGGGAGACTGCTCTGTTCAGACAAGGAAGGTACCTCCAATAAACGTCAATGCCACGAAATTGTCAGAATTAGTTAACTTGAGTTCGGAAGTTTTGGAGCCACCACTGACAACATGTATAACAAACAAAGATTTAACACAACTTAAAGAGGCCCCAATGCAAGTGCCAAAGTGGCCTTCTCACACTCAGAGTGTGGAGAGATGTGTGAAAATGGTCACAGAAGCAGCTAGTCAAGTTTACAGTCACGAGAGGCGAGAAGGCTACATCAAAGCGCAAGTAGCAAGCCGAATGCTGATGTCAAGGAACCGCAGCAAAAAGGACATGACTGCATTGGTTACTTTCAAATAAAGACTGAATGATATCTTATTGCCACTTTAAATGTTGATAGGATGTTTGCGCACATTTGTTATTCTGTTACGAATTTACGGAAAAATGGAATTTTTGAATTAAAATTGATGTAGGTAGGAGTGATTTTTTATTGTTTTTGAAGCAAGGATATTATTTTGTATGCCAAATGATTACATTAAATTGCTACCAAATCACATGATTTTCAATTTAGTCATTTCACCCCCAAAATTTACACCCTAATATATATATATATATATATATATATATATATATATATAGTTAACTGACAGACGTGTAGATTCAAACTAACACCACGGTGGCTGAAGTGGAACTGAAGCTTCAGATTAGATGTGACACCTGACTTGCCCTACCCAGCAATTTGTTCAGGGGGCTTTTGTCTTAGGGGGCTTTTGTCCGAACCCGCCTACAAGTACCGGGAGTTTATTCCTCGTCGGCCCAAGCGCGCTAGACATCATGGTAGGCCCAAGTGGTGGACTAGAGAAATAGGCAAGTTCATAAACGAGCGTAACAGAGCGTATAGACCTAATAAGCGCACTGGCACGGCAGCTAACTTTAATAGATATATCGAGCTTAGACGTCAGGTTAAAAGATCAGTTCGGAATGCTAAGCGTAATTTAGAGATACTTATAGCTGCGGATGGTAAACATAATCCAAAAAAGTTTTTTGAATACGTCAACAATCGTAAGCCGATAAAAGATAATGTAGGCCCTCTCGTGGACACTAATGGCGCTTTGGCTTCTGACGCTCAGGCGATGGCGGGTATTTTTAATAACCTTTTTGCCACAGTTTTTACCATAGAAGACGTCAATAATGTTCCCGATGTGGACGATATCATTCCATTTAGCAGCGAGACTATTTTGGATGAAATAACTGTTTACGAGGCTGAGATTGCGCATTATATCGATAGGCTAAAAGTTAGCAAGGCTCCAAACCCTGACGCATTTTATCCTAGACATCTGAAAGATTTGAAAGACGTTATCGTAGGCCCCTTAACGAAGATTTTTAATCAGTCACTTGAAACGGGAATTATTCCTGAAGACTTCAAATTAGCTGACGTCACGCCTATTTTAAAAAAGGCGACCGCGCAGTACCAAGCAATTATAGGCCCATTAGCATAATGTCAATTGCGGTAAACTTTTGGTCTGTAGTTAGGGATCGTATCATCGATCACTTAGAAAGTCGAGATTTGATTAATAGTAGTCAGCATGGGTTTCGACGCCATAGATCTTGTTTGACTAATTTGTTAGAATTTTATAACGAAATATTGCGCGAATACGATAGGCACAGAGCGGCTGACGTTATTTATTTAGATTTTAAAAAAGCGTTCGATACAGTTCCGCATAGAAGATTAATTGTGAAAGTTAAAACGCACGATATACGTGGTCAGGTTGCTAACTGGTTAGAGGAATGGCTTCGTGCTAGGAGACAGAGGGTCGTTGTTAATGGTAGTGAATTGGGGTGGTTGGATGTAGGTAGTGGTGTCCCTCAGGGTTCAGTGATAGGCCCATTGCTATTCGTAATTTATATTAACGACATAGATGTAGGATTGACTAGTAACGTGTCAAAATTCGCGGACGATACTAAAATAGGCGGTAAGGTTGTTAATGAGGACGATAGAAATAGGCTCCAAGACGATGTAAATAGGATTATGGAGTGGACGCATAAGTGGCAGATGCAATTTAACGTAGACAAATGTAAAGTCTTGCATATAGGTTCTCGTAACAATAATTACACGTACACGATGGATGATAGAGAGTTAGCAAGTGTTGACGAGGAAATAGATATAGGCGTACGCGTATCTAAAGGGATTTAAAAGTTAGGAACCAGTGCCTGGAGTCTTGTGCAAAAGTTAATATGATGTTTGGCTTCATAGCGCGTAATTTCGAATTTAAATCGAAGAATATTATATCGCCCCTTTACAAGTCCCTTGTCAGGCCTCATTTAGAATATGCCGTTCAGTTTTGGTGCCCGTATTTGCGTGAGGATATTGATAGGTTAGAAAGGGTTCAACGTCGCGCCACGAAACTAATTCCGTCATTGCGCAACAAGCCTTATGAAGATAGGATTAAAGAGTTAGACTTGTATTCACTCGAAACTAGGAGATTAAGGGGAAGCTTATTGAAGTTTTCAAAATCGTTAATAAAATCGGTAACGTAAATTTTGACAAACTGTTCACTTTCGATAATAGCAATACTCATAATAACGGATTTAAGTTGCGTGGCAGACGTTTCATTACTAATATCGCTAAAAACTTCTTTACGTTTAAAGTGATTGATAAATGGAATAATCTTCACGCGCCAGTCGTTAACTCTACCAGCGTTAATATGTTTAAGAACCGTTTAGATAGGCATTTTAAAATATTAACGTTGTTTAAAATAAAAAAAAACAATTAGCAACAGGAGCTCTGGGGGGGGGGGTCGAGGATGAGTCTGTTGACGATTAATGCCAGCTTGTGACATGCCAGCGTGTGATGCCAGCAATAAAATTATTAAAAAAAGAAATAGACTAACACGAACGTAGATGTAGCTCGTACCGTAAACTAACCCACTTTTTGTTATACTCTACCTACTTTTTTTTTTATCCTCTCCTTACTTACATGTCTGCAGTTTACATGGTATGACAGTTAGTTAAGACTGTGTTTGCATGGTTTGTAAGCGTTCTTATTTTACTGCTTTTCATCTTTCACCCCTCTCCTATTCTCTTCGACTATTTGTCCAATTTGTCGGCAGTGGCCGGCGGATGATGATGGGGGTCTTTTTTTCTCTTTTTCTGGATGAATGTAACCCACGAATGATAGGTTTTGCTACTTAATTAACCCCTTATTCTCCTCTTTTAACCCCCTCATCTTTCCTTTCTCTCGGGCTAACCTTAGAGTGGATCTTAGGGTCTTTGTTAGCCTTAGCTTCTGTACATCTGTTGAACTTATGCATCTTATGCATCATGCAGCTTAGGGAATTTGTACACAAACAAAACATTCACGTAGCACTTATACAAGAAACAAAACTAAAACGCACACACAAAACACCCACCACCCCTGAATTCACAGCGATCCGTCAAGATCGTACTGGGGGTCACGGGGGTGGACTCCTCACTTACATACCTAAAAGCATTAGCTACACTGATGCCACCCAAAACATTACAGATATATTCCAAGCAGATAGCACGATAGAAATACAGGCAGTTAACATTAAAACACGCGCAAAACACACCACCACACTAATCAACATTTACATCCCACCAGATAGTTCACCTCAGGTGTCAGCCAATTACAATCCACAGTTACACAATCTGGCCTCTCTCACAAATGTCATCTTAGGAGGAGACTTCAACGCTAAAGACACTAATTGGGAATTGCACAACCAAAGCAACACCAGAGGCGCCGACATAGCCACACAACTAAACAGCCTCTTCATTCTTAACAATACAGAACATACACACATACCACATTAAGCAGGATATTCAAACTCCTCCCCAGACATAACGTTCTGTTCCCCCTCACTAGCAACACATACACAATGGAGAAAAGAAAAACAACTGTCATCAGACCACCTGCCCATCATCATTACAACACGTTCTACACTCTGCCCCAACAGCCTTAGGCACACTTACAGAAATTACAAGAAAGCTGATTGGGAACAGTTCAAAATACAGACTGAAGAACAATTCACCACATTAAACAGCACACCCATCGTAAACATCAATACAACTCTCATGACATTTAACCAGATCATCAATAATGCAAACAAATGCATACCCAAGGGCAGCATTAGGAAATACAACCCAAATTACACTACAGAAATAGCCCACCTCATAAAGCAACGTAACAACCTCAAACATAACACACAAACACCAAACACAGTAGCCATAAAACAGCAGATACAACAGCTCAACACAGAAATAAACAACAAACTCAAAGAAAAAACAGAAACATTTAAGGAATTCATAACACACTAAACCACTCCACAGATACATCCAGGCTATACAAGACTATAAACAGCATTACCCACTCTGACAGTGAGAGTCACACCTCACACGCGGCTATCTGTCGCAGCCAAAATAATAACCCAACATATACACAATAAGCTAACATTCTAGTTAATCACTAGGCAAAGATAAGTCACTTAAACAGAGACAACAACCACAAACACGCAGACAGACAAACAGCCAGACAAAAGAAAAACTACAGACTCGACACGACCATTACACCCTTCAATACAGACCAGACCACCAAGATCATCAAAAACATTAAGAATTCGAAGGCTACTGGACCAGACAACATATCAAACATACACCTTAAACATTTGGGCCCACAGGGAATACTAGCTCTCACAAACATCAGCACATATTCATACCAACACTGTATTATTCCTGACATATGGAAACAAGGTAAAATTATTACACTACTCAAACCAAACAAAAATCCAACAGAACTAACTTCCTATAGACGCATTACTTTACTATTTACACCTTCCAAAGTAACAGAAAGACTAATCTTACAAATCACCAACCCGCACATACCACTATCGCCTACTCAACATGGATTCAGACCTCACCACTCAACCACGACATTACCCACGGCATCAACTCCAGACGACCAGCTCAACGTACACTATTAGCAACAATAGACATTATTAAAGCATTTGATGCTATCCCACGCTTCCCTCTCATAAACAAAATACTCAACACAAACATGCACAATAACCAAAAGGTGGCTCAGCAACTATCTTTCAGGAAGATACTCACATGTTACATTTAATGGCAAGTCATCCAAAAACAAGCTTTTTCCGAACGGGGTGCCTCAAGGATCTGTTCTCTCACCAACACTCTTCAACTTATACATACATGACATTCCAACACCTATAGAGAACAAGCTTACCTTATCATCATATGCAGATGACATCACTCTAACATCCACCCACAACAACACTGACACCTCTACAAATAACCTACAAACATACATAAACAGTATAAAAGACTGGCTCATACACAATAGACTCAAAGTAGCGCCCACAAAATCAACCATCACCTTACTCACAAGCAACACAAAATAACACCAGATAACTCCACAGCTTACACTATACAACACCAACATTCCACACACTCACAGGACCAAAATACTTGGGGTCACATAAAACACATCATTATCTTTTGCAAACCACATTCAGGACATTAAAAACAAATGTACGTCAAGACTTAACACGCTTAGGGTACTAACAGGCACAAACTTTGGAAACCAGCAGGAAACAACATCACTCATATAAAAACAATATATTCGCTCAGTTATTGAATATGCTAGCCCATGCTGGGCACCCATTATCTCAAACACACACAAAAACACCTTACAGACAATACAAACAACGCACTTCGTATCATTACAGGATGCACTCAAACAACACCAATAGAATACCTGCACACAGAAACAAAAATACTGAAAGTTAGGGAACATTTAGACATGAGGGGAACACAATTCATAGCAGCAGCGACAACTAATCCACAACACCCTTGCCACTACATGTACAATCATGCACCGACACCTCGCACCATTGAGGTAACACCAGAGAGACATTATAACCAAATACTCCATTCCATACCACGCCCCACAGATATCACACAGTACAGAAAACACATACACACACACCTAACCCACAAAGCACTGAGACGACTCGGTCTGAATGCGGTCCTAGGTGCGAAGTCGCCACCCAATGACAGGTCAGAGACCAGCCTGAGCAGATCGGATCGAGTTAACTTAGCACGATTCTGATGTGGACATCACCCGAACTTACAGACATACTTTATAAACACAGACTAGACAACTCCACAGACGACACCTGCCACCTATGACAGGACACACCACAAACAATTGAACACATTATGACAGACTGTACCGCTCTCGCACAATTTAGAACACAACACAACATCACCAGTGCGCTGAACCTCTGGTCCACACCGGAGAGGGCGATCGGTTACCTGCATGCCGCCGGCTTGCTCGATCAGAGTGGGCTGATCGGCTAACCAACAATAACAACAACTTATGCATCTAATCGATTTTTAAACATGTTTCTAGACGTGCTACTAATTACTTCTACCGGCAAACTATTCCACCTATTTACAATTCTATGTATAAAAAAGTTTTTGGCAGCTGCTGTCTCAAACCTTCTACTTGTCAACTTACACCCGTTATTTATAGTCCTATTACATTGAGATATTTCGAAAAAGCTATCTCTATCTACGTTATCGAACCCATTCATAATTTTAAAACCCAGGATTAGATCACCCCTTAGCCTCCTAGTCTCGAGTGTAGTCAATTTTAACTCCTTAAGCCTATCCTCGTACGACTTCGACCGAAGTGACGGAATGATCTTAGTTGCTCGTCTTTGAACTCTTTCGATTTTGTCTATATCTTTGCGCATATGCGGATTCAAAAATTGGATCGCGTACTCTAGATGGGGTCTAACTAATGATTTATAAAGAGGAACTATAATATTGCGCGATTTGTACTTAAAATTCCTAGCTATAAAACCGAGCACTTTGTTCACTTTATTGACTGCTGCTGTGCTTTGTTTCGCTACTTTTAAAACACCAGTGACTGTAACTCCTAAATCTTTTTCCTGCTCTACGCTTGCAGACTCCCTCCCTGACATACTATACGCAAAATTACCGTTAAATATATATATATATATATACATATTAGGGTGGAGTGGAAATATGAATTTTAGAATATCAATTTGAAATACCTAGGAAAAGTTGTAAATGACGCTAATTTAAATGTCACCAAATTTGAACTAGCTGCTGTTTCAGTAAGAGGCTCCACAGTGACCTTGAAAAACCGTCACATTTTGAGCCTCAGTCACTCAGTCTTCCTAAAGTGCGTGCAGACGAGATGTGTTACAGTTTAGCTTAACCTATTAGTAGAACTACTTAACCGTTTTTGCATGCATAAATATTTATTTATTGTAATTCTCTGATTTAATTACATTAATTCTATTTTTTCAAAAATATTAAAATGGATAAAAAAGTAAAGACAAGGCAGTGTAGTATATGCTGAGTTTTTGGCGCTAACAAAGAACTAAATAGCAATAGGCTTCCAACCTATGATGAAATGTTTAGACATTATTTATAGGTAAGAGCTGACATAAAGTTCACTAATAATAACAGAGATCCTGCAGTCTCTGACGTATCAGAAAGAGTCGCTTTAGATATTGAAAATATTTGGGTAAAGGCCTCAATTCCAACAGTTTCTCACAAAAGAGTTTTGCAGCTTATTCGCTCCTATCATAATAAATATATGGTGTTGATAAAGCCATACAAAGGAAGAAAAGGAAACCCAAATTATCAAAACAAATTACGGTTGTTCAGAGCAAAAGCTAAAAATTTATTTGATATTGCTAGCTGCAAATGTGAGTTTGATTCATGTTACTGTGATAAAACTAAAAAGGTTCCTCACATTGAGCAAAAATTTCTCACTGATCAAAGAGGAGATGGAAAAATGGCAATTGGGAACATAGATAAAATAACAACTGAAAAACTTAAAAAGAATATGAAACGAAAAGAAGTGGAACTTTCTCGAACTAGTAAAAGCATTTCAACTGATGACGATGCTGTAGGCCTAGGCCTTGATTCTTCTGATTCGGAGGATGACATTTCAGCTTGCTCAGGGAAAGAATCAAACCCGACCCAAACAAGAGCTGTTGATTATGCTGGACCGTCTAACTCGCATCAACAAATGAGAGTTAATTTAGGAAATGTTGCACAACTTTGTGATAGATACGGCATATCTGACCGGGCAGGTGCATCTTTGACATCTGCTGCCCTGCAAGATGTTGGTCTAATAGGAAATGAGGATACCTCCCTCGTAATTGACAGGAGTAAAATTAGAAGAGAAAGGACGAAAATACAGCGTAAAATGCAACAAGAAGATAATGAGGAACACTTAAAAGCTCTATATTTTGACGGAAGAAAAGATAAAACTAAATGTCATATCAAGCAAGGCAAAAAATATTACAAGTCGGTCATTGAAGAACACATGACCTTAGTAAGAGAACCATGGTCTTGCTATGTTGGTCATATTGCACCTGTCTCTGGTACTGCTCATGGTATTAAAGATTCGTTAATTCAGTTTTTATCAGAAAATGTTCAAAACATTGATGAACTGGTGGCTATTGGATATAATGGAACTCCTGTAAATACAGGAAGGCATAATGGAATTATTAGCCTCTTAGAATTGGCATTAGGTAGACCTTTGCAGTGGCTAATATGTCAATTGCACGCTAATGAACTTCGCCACTTCGCCACTTGTTATATCACATTGATGGGAGCACAACAGGGCCTGATACCTTCTCTGGAACAATTAGCAAAGCACTGAAAAATTGCAGGTTTTGATAAAAATGAAGCTGATATACTTTTTTATTTTTTATTATTAATTAACCTTTATTAATAATAATAATAAAATAAATAAATTTTTTTCAATTTTTTTATTAATTAACCTTTAATAATAATAATAAAATATATTTTTTTTTTTCAATTTACAATAACATGAATAATTGTGAAGCTCGACTATTTATTTTATTTAATTTGGCCCTTAAGCTTTAGGCTTTACTGGGCTCTTATTAAAAATAAGCAGCTAGTTGTTATAAATTAATAATAATAAATAAATAAATAAGTAAATAAGTATTATTAATAGTTAAAACATGTATTACAATATTAAACAATATTAATGGACAATATTAAACAATATTAGTGGACATTAATCCTAGATTTTTGTTAGTATGCCATTATTAATCGGGATTACAACTTCGTTTTAAACAAATTTACATTCACAATATATTTTATATCGGAATGCAAGTCATTCCATAGTTTCACTCCAATGAAAATGGGTAGTTTTTGAGATGAAGACCATCTAAATTGAGGTATAACAAGCTTTGATCTATTTCTGATCTGATACGAGTGGATTTCTTGATGAGTTACAAACTATCTATTTACCCATTGCAAATTAATGATTTTGTTCTTACACTTGTAAATAAAAATAAAATGTGCCAGCTTGGTTATATCGCTGAGCTTTAGTAGGTTTAGCTCTTTAAATAATGCACTTGAGTGATCAAGGAAATCAGCATCAGATAATAACCTTATTGCTAGGTTTTGGATGACAAAGATACCATTTAATGCGTTGTTAGCGGAGTTTCCCCAAACAAGGGTGTAGTATGTTATATAAAGAAGAACAAGAGTATGATAAAGAGTCAATAAAACTTGTTTAGGGACTACAATCATTTCTAAGTTTAAACATTATAGCAACGCTCCTTGAAGTCTTTTTCGCGATATAATTTACATGATCACTCCATTGCAAATTCTTATCTAGCATTACACCAAGAAATTTTGTTACAGTACACTCCTTTATGGCGATTTCATTAACATTAAGTTCATCATGATATACATTTCTTTTATTAGTAAAAATCATGAAATTTGTTTTACTGGTATTTAGGAAGAGTTTATTGGTGGTCAACCATTTCATTACACTGATGAATTCTGAATGAAATATATTCTTAGCTGTATTAACATCTTTGCAAGAACAAGAGATAGTTGTATCATCTGCAAACATTATGAAGTTCAGTATATCAGATGAACGTGGAAAGTCATTTATATATAATAAAAATAACAGTGGACCGAGAACTGCGCCCTGTGGCACACCATGTTTGACAAGCGCTTTAGTTGAGCAAACCTTATTTACTGATACAAAATGATATCTATTGGACAAATAACTTTTAAACCAATCACTGATTGCTCCTCTAAAGCCGTAACAATATAATTTATTAAGTAAAATATTATGGTCTGTTACATGAAACGCCTTACTCAAATCCATAAATATTGATGTCATTATTTCTTTGTTCTCCTTAGCTATATTTACATTTTCCATAAGATTTAAAATAGCCATTTCCGTTGTTTTATTATTACGGAAGCCATATTGATTTGGAGATAATAAATTGTAGGATTCTAAATATCGCTGCATTCTACTTTTTACAATTTTTTCAAAAACTTTGCTGAACACAGATAATGAACACACCGGCCTGTAATTTGTTGCTAGTGTAGGATCACCCCCTTTAAAAAGGGGTATTATACAACCAGTTTTTAGCATTGATGGGACTATCCTTTGGAAATACTTTGATTGATAATTTTAGCCAAAGTTACAGATATATTACACTGGGGAACAAATTTCAACTTTTTGTCTATTGAATTAGATTTGACAGTTAGTTCTAGGTAATTTGGGTGCGGTGAGCACGAATTTTTACTCGGTTTTGCTCTATCAGGTCCTGATTTTGCTCAACACCCCTCCTCTTTCGTCGTATTCATAAAAAGGTTTTTTTCTCAATACTCGCTGTCTTTTTGCAGTTACACATTATGCAACTAGGTTTTTATCTAGGTATTTGTACCTATTGTTATGGTATTGTTGTATTATGTATATTTTTATATGTAACACCCTAAAAATTTTTTAATTTTGTCATTTTTAACCCATTTTAATATTAGTAAATTAAGCTAAAAATATCATAGAATTCTAAAATTTTCTCGAGCGTTCCTGTTCTCTGTAGAGTATTCTAGAGGGACAACTAAAATATATAAAAGCGACTCGTTTCCAGAGTTAATCAGTCAATTCAATCAGTCAGTCAGTCAGTCAGTCAGTTGAGTTAGTTAATTAAGTTTGGGCATTAAAATATTTGAATTGGCATATGATTTAGTGAGTAATTTTGTCGTCGTGATTTAATATAGTTGATTTAATTAGACGTAATTTATATTGTACCTACTCATCCGTGTTTCTAGTTTAATTTCATAGATTGTAAGTACCTATTTCATAATAAGTACTATTTAAACTAATTTTTGTGTTTATATTCAGATTCTAAATTATATGAATTAACTAAATACCTTTACAAATTGGCAGAAAAATCAAGCAATATGTCATCAAGCACTAGAAAGTTCAAATGCAAAAACAACCTGATTCCTTCTGTTATATATGTAGAAATTTTACACTTCCACATCAACGAGCAAATATAACTGACTTCGTAAAAAGAGCTTACTTAGCTTATTTTGGCATAAAACTGGGGGACCAAGATAAATCGTGGGCTCCACATAAAGCCTGCACTATATGCATTGAAAGACTGCGACATTGGACGAAGTGTTCGGATTCAAAAATACCTTTTGGAGTTCCGATGGTAAGTTTATGATTTCATAAAACTACGTAATTTAATCACTAGTATACTGTAACTTACCTAAATGTAATTGTAACTTAGGTACATAAACAAAAATTTACAGAAAATGTTTATAAGAATCTCAAATATTGCATAAGGTTGAAACACATAGAAATGTTAAATGTTTGGGTGATAACTTTTGATAAAATTCATAAAAACAATTCTCTCGTCGCTTTTGTTAACGCTTTACAATTTTTTTTCCATATCAGGTGTGGCGAGAGCCTACTAACCACGAGACTGATTGCTACCTTTGCTTTGTCAAGACTTCGGGCTTCACTAAGAAAAATAAACATTGTATCGAGTACCCAAATTTCGACACCGCGATACGACCTGTGCTACATTCAAATGAGATCCCCATTCCAAAATTTAAGGGTCTGCCAACTCAAGAATTAGTTGAAGATGTTCCTGAAAATATTGTTATGCACTTTGAGGAGTCAGACACCGATTTTGACCCAGCGTATTTGAAAGTCAAAACGATCCGCAAAAGTTTAACCAGGCCGAGTTGAATGATCTTGTAAGGGATCTAAATTTGCCAAAAAGGCTGCGGAAATTTTAGCTTCAAGACTTAAAGAGAAAAACTTGCTTACTTCAAACACATACATTTCATTTTACAGAAAAAGAGAAGAACTTGTTAAATATTTAGAACAGAGGATAGTTTAGTAATTGCTGCGACATAGTTGGTTTGTTAAAGAAGATGGGGGTTGAGTCTTACGATGCAAATGATTGGCGCTTGTTTTTAGACAGTTCGAAAAGAAGTCTTAAGTGTGTGTTGGTGCATAATGGCAATCTATACGGCTCGATACCGATTGGGCACTCAACAAAATTAAAAGAAAAGTATGAACATATAGAAAAGGTTTTAAATCTTATCAAATATAGGGAGCACGAGTGGATCATATGTGTTGACTTAAAAATGGTTAATTTTCTGCTAGGACAACAAGGAGGGTATACTAAATATCCCTGCTTCCTTTGCTTATGGGACAGCAGAGCCAAGGAAGAACATTATTTCAAACAAATCTGGCCAGCACGAACATCACTTACTGTCGGAGAAAAAAACGTAATTAATCCACCTTTAGTGAGCAGAGATAAAATCATATTTCCTCCTCTGCATATAAAAAACTAGGCCTCATTAACACAATATAGTAAAAGCTTAGATACGAACGGCGAGTGTTTCAAATACATAACTTCAAAATTTCCAAGTTTAAGTTATGAAAAAATCAAGGCGGGAATTTTCGACGGTCCACAAATAAGAACAATGATTAAAGACAGCAATTTTCCTAATGTCATGAATGAACGCGAAAAAAATGGCTGGTTCTCATTCGTGGACTTGATAGAAAACTTTTTAGGCAATTATAGGGCAGATAACTACGAAGAAATCGTAAAAAAACTTTTAAGGGACTACAAAGAGTTAGGTTGCAATATGAGCATAAAAATGCATTTTTTGAATAGCCATCTTGACCAATTTCCAAGTAATTTAGGTGATGTAAGTGACGAACAAGGGGAGAGATTCCACCAAGATATCAAAATTATGGAGGAACGGTACCAAGGCCGCTGGGATTCCCACATGATGGCTGATTACTGCTGGTGCTTGAAAAGAGACCTGCCATCAACAAGCAAATACGCTAGAAAGTCTTACAAAAGAAAATTTTTGCCACAGTGAAAGCTTCATATCTGTTTGTTTTTTTATTTTGTCATTTCTATCGTTATAATGTAATTTTACTGTAGTTTGAACTGCTTGTATTCATGAAACTTGAAAAAAAAATTTAACACATGACTTAATTTTTTAGTCCTAATTTGAAAAATCTGGAAAATGGCACATAGGCTGTCGACAAGAATCAGGACCTGATAGAGCCAAACCGAGTTGAAATTCGTATTCAGCGCACCCAAATTACCTAGAATCAAGTGTCAGATATCATTCAATAAAATACGTGTTGCCCAGTGTTATCTTTAACAAGTTTCAATATAGGTACAGGAATGTTATGAGTGTTATTTTTTGTATTTTTTAATTTATCAATAATATTCTGGACCTCAGTAGAGGGAGCAGGAACAAAAGAAAATTAATTTAGTGGGCTGGGTGGCATATATTCTAGAGGTGAGTGATCATTATTTATTAATTGTGAGCGAAGCTTATCCACTATTGAAGTAAAATGTGCATTTAAAGAGTCTGCAATACATAACAAATGAAGACTTAAGTCCGTACCAGAAGTATTTTCTTGAAATCTGTAAAGCTGTGTGCTCAGGTAAATGCTCTCAGGATTTGTTTGCAAAAAATCCAGGAACTTTATCTCATGCAAGGTGGATAACTACAGCAAATCGAATTCTACGCTTATACAATATACATTGCTAAAGATAAACCATCAGAGAACCTTCGTGCATTAGCAACATTTGTAATGAAAGTTTATGCTCCAATGTGGTTCACCATTAAGTCAAAATCTTCATGCACAGAAGGAGGAAGATATGTCTGGGAAACCATTTCAAGATGAAGAATCCTTCCACTTGAACTGAGAAACGTTGTGGATTCTTCAATACAACGCAACGCTTATTTTGCTCACCCAGAGAACCTATTGCTCTCCATGATCACCGATGATCAGGAGCACATCAGAGAGCTGGCAATTCGAAGAATTATGCTTGCAAGAAGCAAAACACAAAAGGAAATCCGAAAGTTTACAATACCAAGGCTGAACTTTGGAGCAAAGGAAGACATTGATCTTATTAACTGGCAAGAAGAAGGGCGATTAAGTCCTCCGCTTTTGCAGCAATTAACGGAGAGGGAATTGAGAGAGCTCGCTTCCAAACAGTCAGATTTTGGGGGCATACTTGGGATGCAATGTCACACACAGGCCGTAGAAAGATGTATTAAGCTAGTAACAGAAGCAGCAGCTACAGTTTGTGGAAAAGAACGAAGGGATGGATTCATTCGAGTGGGATTGGAATCAGAAACATAATGCTATTTTTCAGTACTAAATCACAACATAGTTCGATAAGCAGGAAAAGGAATAAGACTTAGACAAAAGTCCATAATAAGGTTGGATGGTTGGGATAGGCTAGGCTGGAACTCGATGTGCAGCTACCTCCACGACGTGGTGAGTTCTGTGTACTTTGTTTATATATATATATATATATATATATATATATATATATATATATATATATAGAGAGAGAGAGAGAGAGAGAGAGAGAGAGAGAGAGAGGGAGAGAGAGAGAGAGAGAGAGAGAGAGAGAGAGGAGAGAGGAGAGAGAGAGAGAGAGATATAGATAGATATAGATATGATAGATATGCAGTAAAATCACAGAATAACACGTGATCTTATTAATAAGCAAACAACTACAGGGAGAAAGGAAAAAGAAACACGAAATCCGAGCGCTTTCGTGATATATTCACATCTTCACGAACAAGAAAGAAATAGAAAGAAAGAAATGCTATTTCTTTCTTGTGCCTGAAGATGTGAATATATCACGAAAGCGCTCGGATTTCGTGTTTCTTTTTCCTTTCTCCCTGTGGTTGTTTGCTTATAGATAGATAGATATAGAAATAGATAGATATACTGTATATTATATATATATATATATATATATATATATATATATATATATATAGATAGATAGAGATATAGATATAGAAAGATATAGATAGGTATAGATATATAAGTTATGTTATAATGTTATAATGTTTCAGACCAACAAAGACACTAGGATCCACTCATGACTGGTCTACCTAATTGTGTTCGTAATTGTGTATTGTGCATGTCCTCCGTGGTGGCGGAGGGGACCTACAATTTTACGTGGATTCCGAACCACAAAGCCTTAATTTTACTACCTTAAACTATACACAATCTATCAACATATGCGTCTAATCGATTTTTAAAAATGTTTATAGACGTGCTACTAATTACTTCTACCGGCAAACTATTCCACCTATTTACTATTCTATGTATAAAAAAGTTTTTGGCAACTGCTGTCTCGAACCTTCGAATTGTCAACTTACACCCGTTATTTCTAGTCCTATTATATTGAGATATTTCCGAAAAGCTATCTCTATCTACGTTATCGAACCCATTCATAATTTTGAAAACCTGGATTAGATCACCCCTTAGCCTCCTAGTCTCGAATGTAATCAATTTTAACTCCTTAAGTCTATCCTCGTACGACTTCGACCTAAGCGACGGAATCATCTTAGTTGCTCGTTTTTGAACTCTTTCGATTTTGTCTATACCTTTTCGCATATGCGGATTCGAAAATTGGATCGCGTACTCCAAATGGGGTCTAACTAATGATTTATAAAGAGGAACTAATATCGCGCGATTTGTACTAAAAATTCTGAGCTCTAAAACCTAGCACTTTGTTCGCTTTATTGACCGCTGCTGTACTTTGTTTCGCTACTTTTAAAACACCAGTAACTATAACTCCTAAATCTTTTTCTTGCTCTACGCTTCCTAACTCCTTCCCTGACATACTATATGCAAAATTACAGTTATATATATATATATATATATAGTTGGGTGTGTGTATATATATCACCCCTTAGCCTCCTAGTCTCGAGTGTAGTCAATTTTAACTCCTTAAGCCTATCCTCGTACGACTTTGACCTAAGCGACGGAATCATCTTAGTTGCTCGTCTTTGAACTCTTTCTATTTTGTCTATATCGTTGCACATATGCGGATTCGAAAATTGGATCGCATACTCCAAATGGGGTCTAACTAATGATTTATAAAGAGCAACTATAATATTGCGCGATTTGTACTCAAAATTCCGAGCTATAAAACCTAGCACTTTGTTCGCTTTATTGACCGCTGCTGTACTTTGTTTCGCCACTTTTAAATCACCAGTGACTATAACTCCCAAATCTTTTTCCTGCTCTACGCTTGCTAACTCCTTCCCTGACATACTGTACGCAAAATTACCGTCACGCGAACTTATATGTAAAATTTTGCACTTATCGACGTTAAATCTCATTTGCCATGTGACTGACCAATCAACGATTTTATTCAAATCTTCTTGGATTTTACCTTTAACTTCGTCATTAATCGCCCTACCACCCAACTTCGTGTCATCCGCAAACTTTGAGACTGTACTGACTAGGCCGACATCTAAATCGTTAATATATATAAGAAAAAGCAAGGGGGCCAATACAGAACCCTTATGAACGCTGCTCGCTACATTAGCCCAACACGACTCCGCTCCATCAACGACCACCCTCTGTTTCCTTCCTCGCAACCACTCTTCTAGCCAATTTATTACTACACCCCTGATTCCATGATCCTTAGTATTTTTCAATGAGTCTTTTGTGCGGTAAGGTGTCAAACGCTTTTTGAAAATCTAAATACACTACATCTACCCCCCACGATGACTATCGTAAACTTCAACCACGCTTTGAAAAAATTCTAAAAGATTAGTTAAGCAAGATTTGTTTCGCCTAAAACCGTGCTGCGTATTTCTAATCAAGTTATGCAATTCTAGGTGTTCGACTATACTATCCTTAATTATTGATTCCAGTAGCCTTCTACAACAGACGTTAAACTGATTAACCTATAAGATCCCGCCGCACCTTTATCGCCTTTCTTAAAAATAGGTGTTACATTTGCTAACTTGAAATTATCTGGTGCGCACCCCACAGAAATAGCCACATTAAAAATCTTTGTTATTGGAACAGCACTGCTTTCTTTTAATTCTTTTAGTTGTGTGGGATATATGGAATCTGGCCCTGGTGATTTAGCATTTTCATTTTATCAATATAGCGCATTACCCCTCTTTCACTAACCACAATATTATCCAAAATATTACCATTATCAAAAGGTATTATGTCTATGACCGTAGGGATATTCTTTACATCTTCTATAGTAAAACTGACGTAAAAAATTCGTTTAGCAAGGTAACTATTTGCTTGTTTTCAGAAACTAGCTCTCCGTTAACATTTTTCAACGGCCCGAAGACACGTTTTACTGGATTCCTATTGTTGGCGTATTGAAAGGATCGCTTGGGGTTTTCTTTACCGTCACGAACTAATATAGAGTTGTTTCGTAACGAAAAATTGTCTTTATTGCACTTATGTACCCTGTAAGCCCTATCTCTACTCTTTATAATATCTCCTCCTCTACATAGAAGTTAACCACAAGGGCTTGTTGTTTACTTTCGCACATTCCTCATTTATAGCCCTAAATGCTGTTTCAAATGATTCCTACATGAGGTTTGCGTTGGAGATCCTCAATACGTTTTCCCAATTGACGTGTGACAACTCATTTCTAAATTTACAAAAGTCTGCGTGCTGGAAGTTAGGAATTTTAGTCGATTTAGCTGGTTTCGAGTGACTTACTGAGAGAACATATAGATTTATATATATATATTATATATATATATATATATATATATATATATATATATATGTGTGTATACTCTATATGTATGTATGTATATATAATATATATATATATATATATATATATAATATATATATATATATATATATATATATATATATTAGGGTGATTCAAAAATTAACCGAAAAAAATTTTTGGAATTTTTTTCGGGCCACCCTCTGATTATGTTTAATTTGGTAAAAAAGTAATGCATACAAATTTGGAATTAAAAAACTTAAATTTAGGGGTCGCTACCATAAGTTGAAAATCAGACACAAAAAAAGAAATATATGCTGTTTCCACACCACCCTTGAGGTAAAGCATACGGCGCGTTACCTTTTTTTTTTAAGTGGAAGTTCCCCAATAGGCCTATTATAACCACTCTGCATTTTCAAATTGACAATTCTTCTGTAATAATAATAAGACTTCCGTAATAATAATAACCTTTTGTTCATTATATTTCACTGTTATAGTAATTTCTTAATGATGATATTGTCTTCTTGTTTTTATTTGGAAGAGCAGCTTTATATTTCTTTACCACTTGGAGGAGATACTGTTTCTGTTCTTCATCATTAGTGATTAGTTTGTTGTATTCATCGACTAATCTAACTCCTCTTTCTGCATTGTCATTAACAACTTGAATTTTTCTTATGACTTGTTTTACGTTGTTGTAGCAGTCATCTTCATTCCACTCTTCAGAGTTCTTATTAATAAACGTTGATGGTAAACCAAGTCTATTAAAAAATTATTTTGTATTTGCACTAACAAAGTCTTCCAGTTCTCTGTTTTCAATAACTTCAGGGTCAATAACCGCTTTTTTCTCTGGATTTGGTTCGGCGCCGTTTTGCAATGCTTGCTTCATTCGGTTTTTAGTTTGGTGTAGCACGCCATCATCAAAGAAAGCAAATGCTATTAACTCCTCTGAAAGATACCATAAATGATTCATCATTTTCTTCAGGGCAACAGTTGCAAGAACTGAAACTGACGCTGTAAACCAGGATTTAACATATATGTGTACAGCAAAGAGGCAGATATCTCTAAGGTCTTTTTCTTCTCTGGGTGTTAATTTAAATTGTTTTAAACAACCAAATTTTCATGGCATAAATTACTTTTGCCATCCATCTTGCTCGGTGAACGCCAGCTGGTCTTCTGAATGAAACTCTTCTCTTTGGTACTCCACCAAGGAAAACGATTGTCAGTTCCAGCAATTCTTTGTAATCGTCACGAGGTTGATGTTCTTCAAGTTGAGTGGTAGCAAACTCAATCACTTCTGCTTTTATATCAGTAATACTGGGTATGGTATTTGGATTATCTAATGCTGTTCTGTAGTTTTTTGTGTCTAATTTTGACCATTTCATTCTAAATCGTTTGAAAATTGCAATATCAGGTCCTGATGATGCAGGCAATGAATGCGAAACAACAGCTTCTAACACTATTTCTAGTATGTGATGTCTGCAGGCCAGCCACAGCATACGTTTGTTCATTTTCTGTTCTAGAAGAACAGGCACCATTTCTACGCCCTGTATTCAATGCTGTGGTGTCAAAATACATGCATTTTATTTTGTCTGAGATATCCCAATCCAAACAAACTTGGTGGACGGCATTTGCAGTTAATTAATTCTCCTGTGCTTGCAGTGATTTTTGGAACACCAAGAAGTTGATCATTGCCATCTCCTGAAATCAGTATAGGGAGTCGTTCAACAACTTCTCGTCTTGTTATGTCTTATATTATTTTTCCGTCCCAATGAATGGTTAAAGGAACATCAGCTTTAAACTCTTTCTTTAAATTTTCTCCAAATTTTTTCCGAAATTTTTCTCTTGCTCTTCTTATAGATGAATAACTGACATTGAATTCTTCTGCATTTTTTCCAAGACCTTCAATCGTTGGTATCATCACTAATGATGCACTTCTATTGCTCATTTTTGTTACATCAAGGGCTGCAAGCAATGTATCATCAAGCAATTTTTGTTTCTTTCGTACAGTCTGTTTTGAGGTGGATGGTTCACTAGGATCAACCGTAAACTCTTCATCAGATGTATTTTGTCTTTCAGCACCAGAACTGCTAGTTGAGTCACTGAGAACTACAGTTTCTTCAAATCTCGACATTTCTCGCTTTTCTTATGTCTAATTGTCCTTCCTTTTTCTTAGCATACTTTTCTTTCTTTGCAAACTCTTTATCAATCCCATCCATTTTTCCTTTTCGCCCCTGTTCTCGCTGGAGTTTTAGAAATAGCTTATCTTCTTCAATATCAATTAGCTTCATAGCATCTGCATGTGCTATATCAAACAGGCTATCTAATTCTTGGTTCCATTTGGTTTGCTTATCTAATAGATTTTTTTATTGTTTCGCCTTATTCTCTTTATTTTTCTTTAATCCTTGCCATTCTTTGAAGAGTTTCTCAATTTTGTCAACAACGTGCGATTTCTTTCTAGTTGGAATTCGTGCTCCTCCCCATACTGCCAACACATCATTTGCAGTAGACAAGCAGGCTTCTCGAATTGTTTGTTTTTTGTTTCTGTAAGCAATAAACAAAGCCATAGTTTCTCGCTTTGATGGAAGAACTGTTGTTTTAAGTGTATATGATGGTTGTCCAATAAGCGAAACATTAGTATCTTTTCTTGTGTGCATAGCAGTACCCCTGCTAGAAGATGGCAGGGGTTCTATGACGAGAGTCGACAGCAGAACCTCTTACACTCAGGAAAGTCAGACGACTACTGAATTATAGCTGTACAGACAGTACAGTGTACAAGTGCCGGTTGCCCTCAATATTCGGTCACAACAGAGAGTAAATGGTTTCAAGAGTGTTGTGTTTACTCAGCACTGTTAGCTCAATGTGCATTAACGCATTTATCACACGGAACAGATATTATAAGAAAAACGTCACAGTTCAAAACTCAATTTCCTGAGAGTAAACAGAAAAGTAATAGTTTAGATTACGGTAGCGACCCCTAAAATACATTAGAATCACCTGAAATTTTGTGTACATTACGTTTTTACCAAATTAAACATAATTAGAGGGTGGCCCGGAAAAAATTTAACAATCGATATTTTTGAATCACCCTAATTTATATTTACTATATATACTATATATATATATATAATATATATAATATATATATATATATATATATATATATTATATATATGTTAACCCCTCCGTCTATGGCCTTGGTTGGTTCGAAGTTGACGGGGGTTCTGATTAGGTGGTAGCAACGGATTTGTTATTTGCAGTAGTTTTCTTCTGTATTACTCCCCGAGTTCTTCTATACTGGCTCGGAGGATTCAGGGAGGTTTACTAAATTCTCTGAAGATTCCTTGACTCTTCTTATAACGTGTCAGGGAGGTTTAATGACTAAGTTCTTCTGAAGAGAGCAAGGCTCGAAGGAGAAGATAAAGACTATTTCTGACTATCATTTACTGCTAAAATGTACAGATAGTGCTCAGCCTCTGAATTGACTTCTGAATCTATTTCTACTGTGGAAACAGTTCCTATTTTCTGAATTGAAGTTAATTCTATAGGGCTTTTTCCTTTGTTTAAACAAACAACAGGGATAGCTGAATTCTGACTCTGACTAAGAACTTGGGCAATAAGAACATCTCTTTTCAAATTACTTTTCTCTGTAATCAGTGTACGCTCTGACTCTAATAATTTTCCTTGACTGTCGACTACTTTTGCTAGGAGACAGATCCTCTTATAAGGTAATACTGTTATATGCTCGGTAGGGCATATGAAAAATTGTGAATCTGACTCTGGTTCGGCGACTAAAATTTGCCGTATGGGCTGAACTGAAACTGTCTGACTGAAAACTGACTATCTGGAAACTGACTGACTGGAAACTGACTGTCTGGAAACTGACTGTCTGGAAACTGACTGTGTTGATCAAACTGGATTCAACAACTGGAACTGATTACTCTTGGGGCTGATTTCTGGAGCGGTTGTCCCTCTGGATGCAACCAACTGACTTGAACTGCAATCAAGTGGAGGGGGTTTCCTATTTCTTTCGGAAATCTGAACTGAACTAATTCAATTAGCATTAAGCTCTCTGTTATTCTCATGGAGATGGTGTGTCCTATTTCGACACTTTACTAACTTTCCGGCTGGGTAAATCTCCCATTGATTCCGGTTAAAAAAAATCCATACCTAGTAGGATATTTGTCTGAAAGGTGGCGGCTGTGTCCACTATACAACATTTCACGGGGTATACCGCGTTTCGAACTTCTAAATATAATTCAATTTCTCCGTATGTAGGTATAGGTGTGCCCGTAACTCTGACTTGACAGGAGGGTGCCTTAATTTCATATTTGTAATCTGTACTCTCTAGTAAGTCATCTACACATTGTTTCTTAATTATTGTCGCGTGTGCTCCTGTATCAAGGAGAGCAGTTAAATCTTGGTTATCCGTGCTACACTTTATTATTAAATCTAGGAGGTCTGCACCTATTATCCTGATGTGGAGTTGGTGTGTGTATTTGGAGTCAATACTGTAATTTAAGATGGAGAAGGTTGAACTGCTGCCTCCAAAGTGGGGTCTAAAAAAGGCCTCGAATTGTCTTCCATGGGAGGACCTGGGTCATATTCTATGGGATCACTATACGCTGGGGGTTTTCTTGAAAACCGTACTCTGGGGAAAATGATTCCTACGCGGGTACTTATACGTACCGAACTAATCGACCTTGCTCATTGTACTGGGGTTTGTACATGGGGTAATTGTGTGATTGACCCTGTGGTCGTAATCTATTTGGTTGGTGGTTTGACTGAGGCTGGGAATGGACTGGCTTCTGGGGATTGGAAGACTTTTGGGAACGTTGGGGGTTCGATTTCTGGAAGCGGGGCCTATATCCTGGCAAGGTCGCCAGTTGTTAACCCCTCTGTCTATGGCCTTGGTTGGTTCGAAACTGACGGGGGTTCTGGTTAGGTGGCAGCAACGGATTTGTTATTTGCAGTAGTTTTCTTCTGTATTACTCTCCGAGTTCTTCTATAGTGGCTCGGAGGATTCAGGAGGCTTACTAAATTCTCTGAAGATTCCCTGACTCTTCTTATAACGTGTCAGGGAAGTTTAATGACTAAGTTCTTCTGAAGAGAGCAAGGCTCGAAGGAGAAGATAAAGACTATTTCTGACTGTCATTTACTGCTAAAATGTACAGAGAGTGCTCAGCCTCTGAATTGACTTCTGAAAGTATTTCAACTGTGGAGTCAGTTCCTATTTTCTGATTTGAAGTTAATTCTATAGGGCTTTTCCCTTTGTTTAAACAAACAACAGGGATAGCTGAATTCTGACTCTGACTAAGAACTTGGGTAATAAGAACATCTCTTTTGAAATTACTTTTCTCTGTAATCAGAGTACGCTCTGAATCTAATAATTTTCCTTGACTGTCGACTACTTTTGCTAGAAAACAGATCTTCTCATAAGGTGCTACTGTTATATGCCCGGTAGGGCATATGAAAAATTGTGAATCTGACTGGTTCGGGGACTAAAATTTGGCGTATGGGCTAAACTGAAACTGGCTGAACTAACAACTGGCGACCCTTTAACCAGGATCTTAACAACTGATAACTTCTGCATCCAGGATTCTTCCAGTCTTCCAGACCCTGGAACTAGAACCAACAACCAGTTGACCGGTGTGTTACGACTTCAAGTTCGTCACATTCACCCTTGAACCGGTGTGTCACGAATTCATGTTCTCCACGCCTAGTTTTCATCCAAAAACAAGTGGCCAGCAAGACACGTCTTCAGGACACGTCTCCAAGGATTTCGCCGTAGGAATCTTGTTAAATACAAAACTTTTTTTTTAAATAATCTCCAAACATTTGAAAAGTCAGTATTATTAACAGTAAATAATTAGTATTCAGCCAGAATTTAAAAAAAACAGTGAACATTCCATACAACAGTGATACATTTCTTTTTAATGAAACAGTTATTTCCAGTATTATAGTATAATTTTATTTAATGTACCAAGCATAGTATTACCATACCTTCACGTACATTCGAGTGAAGTCTTGTTTACATTTTTTTTATTATTATTATTTTGTTTGCAATCTTTTCAAATTCTCCCCTAGTTAGGCAAATTATTGTGCATTTATTTAATGTGTATTTTTTTTTAGATAGAGTAGTTAGGAAGACCCCTTAAGTGATCATTCCATGAATTAAGATCGGTCAAGCAGACCTAATTAAAAGACATTAATAGTACCTTCACATAAGAGCGATTCAGACGGTGCCTTTCTGACATCGAAAATTTCCCTACACCCATTTTTCCACCTACCCCGCGCCCTTCAAACATACTCCCAAACACACAAACTTCAGATCCAGAACAAGCCAATATGTCTCAGTCTCAAACCCCAGCCCCAGCATACATTAACTTAGGTAGACTAGTAAACCTTCCCCATATTTTTTTAATTTTTAAGGGGACCATAGATAATCACTTTGTTGAACCACGCGTAAGACTTTGGATTGACTCTTTAGAGCAACATTTCTTACGCGAAAACATCACCGATGATGATATAAAAATTAGGGAAGCAAAAAGATTTATCGACTCTAAAGAAGGGAATGCTGATGACACAGTCACCTACGTCCCATCAATCAGCGAAGCTACAACATGGGACAATTTTAAACAAAACGTATTAGAATTTTTTAAAGAAATAACACTTGCACAACCCTTAACCACGTTAGAAGCAGTCTTCCAAGCTAAATGGAAGAAAGAAGAACATGAGGATTTAAATAATTTTATTGCACAAACACATAAACTCGTAGAAGAAGCCCTCCTAGCCGCAGAAAATGCATGTGGCATTACTTTCACTTCAAAACAAAGAAACCTTATAGTAGCAACGACAATATACCAAAACCTACCCGCAGCACCCAAAAAAAAGTTTCAAGAATTTTTAAATGTTGACAAACCAGTAAGTGTAGCTATAAATAAAACACGGGAACATTATCTAGATTTAGCAAACCAGAACTACTGAAAGGGTAGAGAAACCCCCGTACATTACATTCAGCAGCAGCAGCAACAACACCAACAGCAACAACAACAACCCTATAAATCGAGGCCAATGCAGGGAACACCACCCTAGAAACAAGCCCCCAAACCCAGAATACACGCCCTCCTCCACAGTGTTTTAACTGCGATAGCTTCGGGCACATGATAAGTCAGTGCAATTATCCCTCTTATTGCTCCCACTATCAAGAACATGGTCATCGCCGTGGCTATCGCCCCTGCAGGGTATAGGCCCCACTTCCAGAAATCGAACCCCCAACGTTCCCAAAAGTCCTGTAATCCCCAGAAACAAGTCCATTCCCAGCCTCAGTCAAACCACCAACCAAATAGATTACGACCACAGGGTCAATCACATTATTACCCCATGTACAAACCCCAGTACAATGAGCAAGGTCTATTAGTTCGGTACGTAGAAGTACCCGCGGAGGAATCATTTTCCCCAGAGTACGGTTTTCAAGAAAACCCTCCAGCGTATGGTGATCCCACAGAATATGACCCAGGTCCTCCCATAGAAGACAATTCGATACCTTTTTTAGACCCCACTTTGGAGGCGGCAGTTCAACCTCCTCCATCCTAAATTACAGTATTGAATCCAAATACACACACCAACTCCCCATCAGGATAAAAGGTGCAGACCTCCTAGATTTAATAATAAAGTGTAGCACGGATAACCAAGATTTAACTGCTCTCCTTGATACAGGAGCACACGCGGCACTAATTAAGAAACAATGTGTAGATGACTTACTAGAAAGTACAGATTACAAATATGAAATTAAGGCACCCTCCTGTCAACTCAGAAGAGTTACGGGCACACCTATACCTACATACGGAGAAAATGAAGTATATTTAGAAGTTCGAAATGCGTTATACCTCGTGAAATGTTGTACAGTGGACACAGCCGCCACCTTTCAGACAGATATCCTACTAGATATGGATTTTTTTAACCGGAATCAATGGGAGATTTACCCAGCCGGAAAGTTAGTAAAGTGTCGAAATAGGACACACCATCTCCATGAGAATAACAGACAGCTTAATGTTAATAGAATTAGTTCAGTTCAGATTTCCGAAAGAAATAGGAAACCCCCTCCACTTGACAGCAGTTCAAGTCAGTTGGTTGCTTGCAGAGGGACAACCGCTCCAGAAATCAGCGCCAAGAGTAATCAGTTCCAGTTGTTGAATCCAGTTGGATCAAAACAGTCAGTTTCCAGACAGTCAGTTTCCAGACAGTCAGTTTCCAGACAGTCAGTTTCCAGTCAGTCAGTTTCCAGTCAGTCAGTTTCCAGTCAGTCAGTTTTCAGACAGTCAGTTTCCTGTCAGCCAGTTTCAGTTCAGCCAGTTTCAGTTCAGCCCATACGGCAAATTTTAGTCGCCGAACCAAAGCACAATTTTTCATATGCCCTACCTAGCATATAACAGTAGCACCTTATGAGAAGGTTTGTTTCCTAGCAAAAGTAGTTGACAGTCAAGGAAAATTCTTAGAGTCAGAGCGTACTCTGATTTCAGAGAAAAGTAATTTCTAAAGAGATGTTCTTATTGCCCAATTCCTTACTCAGAGTCATAATTCAGCTATCCCTGTTGTTTGTTTAAACAAAGGAAAAAGCCCTAGAGAATTAACTTCAAATCAGAAAAGAGGAACTGTTTCCACAGTTGAAATAGATTCAGAAGTCAATTCAGAGGCTGAGCACTCTGTACCTTTTAGCAGTAAATGACAATAAGAAATAGTCTTTATCTTCTCCTTCGAGCCTTGCTCTCTTCAGAAGAACTTAGTAATTAAACTTCTCTGACACGTTATAAGAAGAGTCAGGGAATCTTCATCGAATTCAGTAAGCTTCCCTAAATCCTCCGAACTACTATAGAAGAACTCGGAGAGTAATACAGAAGAAAACTACTGCAAATAACAAATCCGTCGTTGCCACCTAACCAGAACCCCCGTCAACTTCGAACCAACCAAGGCCATAGACGGAGGGGTTAACATATATATATATATAAATAGCGGACAGATAAGTATTATTAATACTTTTTCCTTTACAGATCTTTCGTCGGTAGCTTTATATATTCATTTAGTATAAATTTGTGTTACAAGAACTTGTTTCTGCGTTTCAAGAACATTTTTGCGGGTTTGCGCAGGTGACGGCACAATAAGCACGCGGTAGACCTACGTTGTAATTTATTAATTTCCAAACGCTCTTTTTTTTTGTTTTTTTGCAGCTAATTAAAAGCATGGCACCCCCGTCAAGTACTTGCAGTCGCTGTGAAGGGAAATTTGCCGCTTACGCGTTTACAATGGCTAATAATAATGAACAGTTAGTTTGCAAGTGGTGCTCAAGCATGAAAGTGCTGAGGAACGAGTTAGAACTTGAGAGGGAGGCAAGAGTGAAGCTTGAAGAAAGCGTGATGCTCCTGACGGCAAAATTAGAATCCCTTGAGACTCCAGTTACGACCCCTCCTGCCTCAGTTTCTACTAATAATATAAATAATACTAATAGCCCTCTCTCTTCCCCTAGTTCCCAACCCTTCGTTCGAGTGCGTAATGGAGACCCATCGAGAAAACCTAAGACTTGTCTACCAGTAATAACAAACAATAAGTTTTCTGTTTTAGGTTTCGAAGATGCTGATGGACCAGAAATACGACTCGTTGGCGATTCCATTGTTCGAGGGCAGCTCGAGGAATTCTGTGGGAGAAATCTTCGTCGTAGGCGCCGTTACTGCTACCCTGGTGCAAGAGTGAAAGATATAACTAATAGTGTTGACCATTTTACACAGGGTACCGCAGAGGACACAACGTATTAGGGTGTCAATTTGGGAGGTGAAAATTAATTTTTGCCAATTCCTTCACTGAGGGGTTTTAAAAATATGTTTTTGGATGTGAAGAATTCAAATCTGCTATTATTTTTGTGATTGCTCAACACTTAGCTTGGTAAATCTACGTTTGATTAAAAAGCACATAAATTGCTCTCGGAAAACAACATTTATTAATTTTAGCTTCTCAAAATGTCAGGTAATGCTATAAAAATTTTAGTTTCTCTGCATAAAACATATCCTAGTAATCATAAAACATATCCTTGTAATCATAAAACAACATTAGAAAGTAATGACATCAGTAAAAAAAATCATTTAAACAACAAGTTTCATCAAGTCTTGCTTTGATTCGTTCTTGGACATCAGCCGCCCACTTGCTTCTTGGCCTCTGATATAGCCCTCACGTTTCTCATGTGTATACACCCTGCCTGCTGCCTCTGTGACTTGTTTCACACACCTCTCTATTGACTGAGCATGACAGGGCCACTGTGGAACTTGCATAGGCTTGTCAAAGAACTTCTTTACTTCCGCTGTAGTCAGTTTACATGTCAAAGGAGGTTCAAATACCCCGTCAGACCAGTCTGTCAGCTCCAACACGGAAGAAGCACTGGGGTTGATGGAAGGTGTCTTCCTGGGACGTACAGAAAGATCTCCAAGTGTGTCATCATCTCCACCCCTCATGTCAACAATCTTTTGGACACCAGCTCTCTCTCCTCACTGTCATCTGAGCACAAGAGTGTCTGGATTATCATTTCGCTGAATGCATACCATGCTGAACGCTTGATGGTTGGCAAAACAGCATCCACTACAGCCTTCTTTTGCAGCCTAACTAGCCGCAGCTGAAACAAGATGTGACGTGGGCCTTCCACCCAAGAGTGTTTACTTTGATGTTGAACCAACAGGGGTAGTACACACCAACAATAATTCCACTATCAGTCTTAAGTTGTTGAGGGTTTTGCCTTTAAGGCCATGTTTTGAAACCCATATGCGACAAAGCCTGTTTGCTGTTGTCAACCACCTTGAATGGCTCACTGGACCAATTTCAAGAAGGGCCAGATCTGTGGGAAGTTTCCTGTCCTTATGGCCTGTGTGATCCTATACCCGTACGCTTGATCAGTAGAGAGATCCTTTACGACATTGTCACTCAGTGAAGTAAGAGGCTCTCCAATTGAGAGTTTGGTGAATGAAGGATCAATTTCAAGTTCGGTTGCAGTGTCTAGCATCTTGCCAATGTTACCTGTCCACTTTGTTAGACAAGGTCTTCCCAGCCAGTGCTGTGATCAAGTGTCGCAGGGGTAACTCGTTAGTGTGGAGGGCACAAACCAACCAGATCAGCTTACGGCAAAGCTTGACCTCTACCCAATGCATGGAACCACCCTCCCACCGGAGTGTTAACATTTGTAGAATCACCTCCAATGGCCTGCAGGCTTTTATCAATGCCCTTCTTCTTCATGAAATCTAGAAGATTATCAGCAATAACTTCAGCAGGTTTTTTTCTCGTTGAGCCTTTCTCAGGAGTGAAGTGGTAGAGATATCTTCCACCTGGCTCACTGCACACAGAATAATGCTCTTCTTTGATGATGCTGGGGAACTGACGATCTGAATTGTCTGCTTTCAGCATAACTTTAGTTGTATCTTGACGGCCGTCAAAGAAGATGCAGTCAATTTCACCCTTCTTACAAAGATCATCAAATTCCTGATCCAGGGATCTCATAACTTTTTCTTGGGCCCTCTTGACTTTATTGTGATCAACTACAAGTCTCTTGTCTTCTTCAGTGATCAAGCCAGCATCCATAAAGGCAGCAGTGGTGATGGCAGCTGTGGCACGCAGGCCAACACCATATCTGATGCTATGCATAGCAACGTTAGGTATTTCTAATGTGTTGTACTCTGGCTTTTTATTGGAAGTTGAAGACGTGCTTGGTATTTCTAATGTCACTTCATAACTTCCATCCTTTCCATCTTGAGCATCAGCTATTTGTTCTTCATTTTCATCATCAGAGAAAATTATTTCATTTGATGGCATTGAAACATCCTGCTTACTTGTCTGCTTATATTCAGCAAGCCTTCTTCTTTCGTCTTCTTGCCGCTTCTGCTTTTTGACTTGTCTGTTGTGCTCAGGTTGATCTGGCAAGCCAATCTGATGTGGTCCAATAGAACCAGACTTGTCTCTCTGACCTTTAATGACAGCGAGTTCCTTCACAGGGATCTTCATCTCCCTAGGGCATGTACAGTTAATGTGAGTTTCGTTTTTGCAACCAGCATCTGCAAGGCAGCCAAATTCAGAGCAGAGAACAATTTTACACTTGCAACTGAGGATGTCAAAAAGCTTGTCAAGTTTTGCAATGAAAGCCTCTTTGACATGTAGCTTTCCTCTCCCAAGAGATATGTTTTTGGCCTGCTCCCAGCTCTCTTGGATCTTGTTTAAGATTGTGACTCGTGAATTTACAACGAGGGCTACAAAAGAATTGTTTGCTCGTTCCCACTTTTCAAGCACTTTAGGGTAAATGTCCTTTGCAAGACTAGCTGCTGGGTAGTTTCTCACATCCTCACCACTTTGTTCTCTTAGCAGTAGCCCATATTTCAGAACGTCTCGCAGAGTTGGGAGTTCAGAGGGCAACAACTCTCTACCAGTTCCAATTAGGTTGCTCATATGTGTGAATGTCTCCAGTCTTGTCCTCCTTTTAGAAGCCATTGTAGGTCAATTCCCACTGGTTAGGATGGTAGCACTGACGGACAAGTAATCTTCAGCACACTGATGAATATGTTTCAACCTGTGAAATAAGCAAAAACAGCAGTGCATTATATATACACAACATATATAATTATTAATATAATAATTATTATATAATTCCACAAAAAAGTCAAAAAAGTCACTATTTTTATGTAGCTTCTTACCAAGCAAAACTAAATTATATTAAATTAACAAAAATATCTTTAGAATTCCTAAGTCATGCTGCAACTTTTTAGCACCCCTCATATTTGGAATTTGAAAGTTGAAAAATTCGACACACCCTAACAACGTGTTATTCATGTCGGTACTAATAACGTTTTAAATTCTAGATCGGAAGAACTGCTGGCTAGGTACAGGGACTTACTAGAGTGACTAAAGGAAAAAACTAATAAGATTGTTTTAACAGGTATACTCCCTCGAATTATCCAAAGTAACGATTTCTACAGCAAGGCGACGTATATTAACAATAACTTAAAGTCTCTTTGCCAACAGGAAGAAGTGCATTTTGCGAATTTTGGAACAGTTTCTACGGCAGGAGAGACTTGTTCCTCGGAGATGGACTTCATCTTAATGACGTTGGAGCTGCGCGTTTAGGAAGACTATTTCATAATACTGTCTCTTCTTTTCAGGCTGCCGTTACTCGAACGGTCAAAGTGTAAATTCCACAAATTTCCCCTGCGCTCGCAAAGGTGTCGCAATTACAAACAATTTGATGGTTCTATCCTTAAATACTCGTAGCCTACGAAATAAAATAAACGAAATTTTTTCTTTAATTATTTGTAAAGACTATGATTTAATTGCGATAAATGAATCGTGGTTTAGCACTGAAACACGTGACTTTGTAGGGGAGTATCAAATTAGAGGTTATAGACTTTGTGTTGAAAACAGAATAGGTAGGCGAGGGGGCGGTGTTATGTTGTATATCAAAGATAATATTGCGAACGTTATAGAAGTAAAGCACACAATTCCAGAACCGATAGATTCCACTGTAGCAGAACTTAAATTGAACGATTTCAAACTTGTTGTTGCGGTTATATATAGGCCCCCTAATCAAACAGCTAATAACGACGAAGCGTTATATCGTGAACTAAAGAGAATAATAGGTAGTGAACAGGCTTTACTTATGGGTGACATTAATTGCGCCAACGTGAATTACGATACAATGCAGGGAGACGCGGAAGGTAATCGTTTAGTTAATTTTCTCGAGGACAGTTTTCTTATTCAAAAGGTTGGAGAACCTACGAGGTTGAACAGTATTTTAGATTTAGTAATAACTACGGATGATAGGCTAATTACTGATCTTCAAGTAATAGAACCGTTAAGCAATAGCGATCACACTGTGGTAGAGTTTGTCCTCTCAGTAAGTCACTCGAAACCAGCTAACTCGACTAAAATTCCTAACTTGCAGCACGTGTACCGTCAAAATTAAGCTTGCGAAAGTAAACAACAAGCCCTTCTGGTTTACTTCTAGAGTAGGAGACATTATAAAGAGTAGATATAGGGCTTATAGGCTACATAAGTGCGATAAAGACAATTTGTGGTTACGATTGTGGTTACGAAACAACTACATATCTCTAAGGCGTGAAGCGAAAAGTGTAATAAAAAAGTCCAACAGCGAATTTGAAATCTCCATAGCTCGTGACGGTAAAGAAAACCCCAAGCGATTCTTTCAATACGTCAACAATAGAAATCCAGTAAAAAGTGTCTTGGAGCCGTTGAAAAATGTAAACGGAGAACTAGTTTCTGAAAACAAGGAAATGGCTACCTTGCTAAACGAATTTTTTACGTCAGTTTTTACTATAGAAGATGTAACGAATATCCCTACGGTCATAGACATAATACCTTTTGATAATGATAATATTTTGGATAATATTGTGGTTAGTGAAAGGGAGGTAATGCGCTATATTGATAAAATGAAAACGCGTAAATCACCGGGGAAGGATTCCATGTATCTCATACAACTAAAAGAATTAAAAGATAGCATTGTTGTGCAGCTAACAAAGATTTTTAATGCGTCTATTTCTGAGGG